>PGFW01003134.1:14444-26845 GCA_003123925.1 Haematobia irritans
CAAGAGAGAGAAATTTGGAAAATTTGCAAAACAAGCAGTCCAAAAAGGTTAACCGCGTTTAACTTTTCTCCTCTGTTGTTGTTTCCTATGATGGGCAATATTTTTTCCATTTTTTGCTCGAGTATTGCTGTCTAATGATAGTAAGGAAAAAAAAACGCGAACCGATTACTCGACGTGCAGCATCACTTACCATGGTTATGGAACAGTTTTAGACTAATTCACGGCTTCTTTGTTAACTCTCAAATTTTGGGTGAAGCACTGTAGTAATCAATCAATAGCATTTTTCTTTTGCGCTACACTCACATAAAAATAATTACGAAAAAAATCAGAAAATATTATCAGAAGAGATAAAATAAATCTTGCATTAACAAATGATTTCAGGTATTATTTAAATGCCCTGAAAGGGTTATATCTGAAAGGAATTGATTTATAAAATTAAAATTTTTTTATGTGTGAGCATAAAGCAATGGTGAACATGCTCGAAGAAAGGATTCACTTCTTCTCCAAATTTAAAAAAAAAAGTCTTTTTCGAAATTTTAAAAAACGTCGATTGTCGACTTTTTTTCGAATTTTAAAAAAGGTCGATTGTCGACCATGCAAATCGTGGAAGCACTGGCATGCACGAACTCATTTTTCTTTGAGTCTACTCTTTTATCGTCGTTGCCATAAAATGATGTCTGAGTAAAGTTTTTTTTTTTTAAATAAACTTTATAAAATGCACATGCGACAACAGTTCAAGTTCCTTCACCAGTATTATACTCGTAGTTGAACTTATCATAAAGATTCTTATAGTATTTAGAAATAATAATAAATATATGCTTTGCGGAAAGGGTGATGGGTTTAATTGGAAAAAGGAAATGAGGAAACGAAAACAAAACAATACAGAATAAATCCAAAAAAATTTTGTAATAAAATACTCCTTTTTTAGACATCAAAAAATTCTACTAATAAATTGACCGAAGAATTGTTAATTTTTGGCAAAAACGTTTAATTTTTAATAAGTGAAATGTACATATTCAGATGCTTGCATTAAATCAATATTTATATGGCCGTATATTCCACATTTTCTGGTTCCTTTCATAGAAATATTGATATAAGCTATTAGTGATCAGCATAGACTTCGTAGGTTGTTGCTAATTTAAGCATGAAAAAAGAATTTGTGTGTGCATTCGAATTCGAATATATAATGTAATGAGCTAGTTATGGATCTTTTTCATTTCAAAACTGATTGATATAGAAGATCTATAACTCTTTAATTGTTTGACATGATTGGGCAAGTGGCAGCAGGATGATAAGAAACTAGAGTCAATTAGGATCCCTCCTTACTTACCATTTGACTGATATAAATCATCACTTAAACAGCACAGATTTTTTTGAGGTTGTGGTCAAGGTTGCCACAGTTAATAGAATTCTACAACAAATGATAGATTTTTAACTGTTTGGTAGATTGTAAAATTTTGATGTTCCTTGGTCAGATTTTTAAATATTCCTCTAGGCAGGAACTTCACAAATTTCAATCTAGAAATAAAATGTTGACAAAGTTTTCATATAGAAAATTTTTTTTGATTTATAGAAAATAAAATTTTTGTCAAATTTTTTTAGAATAAAATATTTGACAAAATTTTTCTATAGAAATAAACTTTTGACAGAAATTTTCCTGTAGAAATAAAATTTTTGACAAAATTTTGGTAGAAATAAAACTTTGACAACATTTTTCGATAGAAATAAAATTTCGAAACATTTTCGATAGAAATAAAATTTTGACAAAATTTATCGATAGAAAATACAATTTGACAAAATTTTCGATAGAATAAACTTTGTCAAAATTTTGCTATAGAATTAAATTTTGACAAAATTTTCTATAGATATAAAAACGTTGACAAAGTTTTATAGACAATAAAATTGTGAGCACAGAAATAAAATTTTTCTATAGAAATCATTTTTGATAAAATTTCTATAGACATAAATTGTGAGCAAAATTTTTCTACTAGACATAAATTTTGACAAAAGTTTGTCTATAGAAATATAAATTTTGACTAAAATTTTCCTAAGAAACTAAAATTTTGATAGCAGAAATTTTTTTTTTCCCCCCCCCCCCTATACGAAATAAAATTACTTGACAAAATTCTCTATAGAAATAAAATTGTTTTACGAAAGTTTTCTACAGAAATAATTTTGACAAAATTTTTCGAGTAGAAATAACACTTTGACAACATTTTTCTATAGAAATACAATTTTGGACAAAATTTTCTATATATAATAAAATTTTGAACAAAGGTTTTCTATAGATATAAAATTGTGACGAAAAATTTTCTAATAGGAAATAAAATTTTGATAAAATTTCGCTAACAGAAATACAAATTTTGACGCACTTTTCAATAAGAAATAAAATGTGAAACGATTTTCGATAGAAGTAGTATTTTTGACAAATTGTCTATAGAATAAAATTTTCACAAATTTTTATAAAATAATTTTGACCAAATTCTTTATAGAAATAAAATTATTCGACAAATTTATTATATAAATAAAATTTGACAAATTTTTCTAAAGATAATCAAATTGTGACAAAATTTTCCTATAGAAATAAAGCATCTGTGAAAAATTGTATAAAATAAATCTGAGTAAAAATTTCTACTAGAAATCAAAATTGTGACAAAATTTTCTATTAGATAATAATTTTTTGACAAAGTTTTCTACAGACAACAAAATTTGCAAAATAATCTATAGAAATAATTTTTTGACAAAATTTCCAATAGAAGTAACATCTGACAAATTTTTCGATAAAAATAACATTTGACAAAAATTTTCTTATAGCAAATACAATTCTGGCAAAATTTTTCTATAGAAAAAAAATTTCATTCATGTTTTGTTTTTTATTGTTTGGTTTGTTCTTTAAGCATGTGTTGTTGTTTTTTTTATTATCAGCTTAACACCATACCATCATGAACTAAACTACAATTGTAAAGGCTTAACCAACCAGAGGAAAAGACAAAATTGACAAAATTTTTTTATAGAAATAAAATTTTTTACAAATTTTCTATAGAAATAAAATTTTGATAAAAATTGTCAATAGACAAATAAAATTTTGGAGAAAATTTTCTGTAGGAAATAAAATTTGACAAAATACTTCTATAAGTAAATAAAATTTTGACAAAATTGTCTATAGCAAATAAAATTTTTACAAAATATGTCTATAGCAATAAAATTTTGACACAATTTTCTATAGGAATAAAATGTTGACAAAATATTCTATAGAAATAAAATTTTGACAAAATTTTCTATAGAAATAAAATTTTGACAAAATTTTCTATAGAAATAAAATTTTGACAAAATTTTTTATAGAAATAAAATTTTGACAAAATTTTTTATAGAAAATAAAATTTTGCACAAATTTCTAATAAGAAATAAAATTGTGACAAAGTATTTCTATAGAAATACAAATTGTGACAAAATTTCTATAGAAATAAAATTGGGACAAAATTTTCTATAGAAATAAAATTGTGACAAAATTTTCTATAGAAATAGAATTTTTGACGAATTTTTCGATCGAATTAACATTTTTTGAAAACATTTTCTATAGAAATACAAATTGGTGACAAAATTTTCTATAGAAATAAAATTTTGATAAAATTTCCTACTAGAAATAAAGATGTTACAAAATTTCCTACAGAAATAAAATTTTTGACAAATTTTTACATAGAAATAAAATTTTGACTAACTTTTTCCGCATAGAAATAACATTTTGACAAAATTTTCTATAGAAAATAAAACTTGACAAAATTTTTATAGAAATAAAATTTTGACACAGATTTTCGAATAGAAATAACAAATGTTGATCACAATTTTCGATAGAAATAAATTTTAAAGCAAAATTTTCGAATAGATAAAACTTTTGCAAAATTTTTATAGAATATAAATTTTGATAAAATTTTCTAAGCAGAAATAATTTTTTTAATAGAAAATAATATTGTGACACATATTTCTAATAAAATACAAATTTTTGATTTAGACAAAATTTCTATAAGAATAAATTGTGACAAAATTTTTCTATAGACATAAAATGTGACAAAATTTTTAATAGAATAAAATTTTGAACAAAATTTTTTATCAGAAATTTTGACAAGTTTTTCAATAGAATACAAATTTAGACAAAATTTCTATAGAATTAAAATTCTGATGGATTATTTTTTGGCTTGAGTGCAAAGGTGGGCTGTGATCAATTTACATATGCAGTAAGAAAATTGTGTGTGTAATTAAATTCGTAAGGAATTTAATTATCCATTTCAGGATATTCCTCACTCCAAACTAATTGATACAGTATATAATTAAATCCCTAAACTAACTCAAAATTGTTGGGATATAGGAAGTCCCACATGCTCAAAGAAACATTGTATGTGCCAGTTAATTTCATGAATATAATTTCTATAATTCAAAATTTATTAACAATTATTCATGGTGATGAGTGTGTATTAGGTTCCTATCCAATTTAAACTAATTTGATACGAACCATCTCTACACAAACGCTAGAACTTCTTAAACTTGTGGTTAATTCACGTAGGTAAACACCAATTTGTGTGTGAATTAAGATTCGAATATAATTGTAGAGCCAGTTTAGATAATCTTCATTCCAAAGTAATTCAAAAGCTATCAATTGAATGAAACAATAAAACTCAAAAATCTAACTAATATAGGACCATTTTTCCACCATCTCATATTTGTAGAGAAATGAATCGAGTATATTTTCGCTTAAGGGAATTAATAGTATGTGATCTATAATAATTAAGTTACGATCAGCTCTTGCAAATGAGGCAAAGACTATTCCTCGTAAAGAAAATTAATTTCAAGTAAACCATCAAACAAAATGATCTATGCCAATACTACGTTCCTTTTTTTCGCAGAAATATTCAGACGTTAGATCTGTTAATGGCGTTGTATAACTAAACATGCGAAAAACTTTTCCAATAAACGATTTTCACAATGTCATATATCAATGCGAGAGACAATTCAGAACCAGAAAACAACAGTTGTCGAGACATCATCATCATCATCAGCGGTAAACACCAATTCGCAATTGCGTTTTTATTTTGCGAAATTGTTTATCGTCCATCTTATCCCCACTATGACTGCAAAAAAAAAAAGCTGCAACAGGTCCACCACATATGCCTGAGACATACGCGCATTAAACTAGGTAATATAATTGTGCTAATGCCATACTTGCCCATTGACCTGACTTCTCTTTACTCTCTCGTCGCTGGCCATTGCTATAATTATTTTATTAAGATTGCTTAGTATGTTTTGCTGTTGTCTGCTTATTGTTAATAGTCTTAATAAGTTATTAATATACATTAAAACGGAATTTACTTTCGCATATTCGGTTACATACTCGCTGTGCACATTCACGGATTAGAGTTAATAACCCCCGCGTTTTAGCCCAAGTATCTCTACAAGATTCTCATTAAAATGCATGAAAACATTAAAGTCTAGAATAAACGAATCGTCGAAATATTACAATATTGTTCAAAATCAGGGTTGAATCATAGGAATCAATTTATGGCTTAGGAGTAGTTCGTGTACTCTACAGAGCGTTATTAGTGAAAAAAGGTGATAAAGAGTTTTGGCAATTAGAGGTGAATATCTTGGTGTTAATGCTTTGTCTCAATGACCATGCGACTAAAAATTGCATCCAAAAACTACACGTTTAAGATGGAGAGCTCACCCAATATACCTTTAGGTACTCAAGCCACAGCATGCTACAAATTGTTGTTTTTTTGTTTCGTTGAACTTTTACCACCAAATCCTCACTAGAAACGAAAATTATTTTCATATTTGGCCTTTCTCATATTTATGAGAGTTGGTTTTAGGATCCTCTGTATTCAAACTAATTGGATACAAACCATTCTAACAACATAGAATTCTGGAAGCTGGTGATAAATTCACATATAACAAAGACAAACTTGTGTGTGCATTTAAAATTCGTATAAAAACGTGAGATCTTCTCTCATTTTAAACTAATTGATATAGAGATCCTAAGAAATTTTGGAGATGTTGACAAATGCTTTACATTGACAAGAAACGTATGTGGTGCATTTAAAGTTTTTATATCAATTTCTAATATATCTTATATATTTTAATTATGAAATTGTAGTGAATGAATTAAATGTCGACAAGATTGGTTAGGTTCCTCTTCATTTAAACTATTGATATAAACGCCACTAAAATCATAGAATCATGAGTTGCTGGTCAATTCACAATAGAGGAAAAGAAACCTGGGTTGTGCAATTAAATTCGAATCTAAAGGTATCAGAAATGTCCTTCAATTTCAAATTAACTCGATATAGAAGTTCCCCTAACTGAAAAGAATTGTTGGAAATATAGCAAGTGAGCACATTGATAAAACTTATGCGGGGCTTCAATATTTAAATATAATTTTTCAAAGTTTAATTGATTATACAACTTCCTAAACAATATAGAATTTCTTGCGTTGTGCGTGAATTCATAAAAGGTAAAAGGGACTTGTGATGGTCGCATTTTAATTGGTATTAATAAGCCGTTAAAGCAGATGGGATATTTTCTTGCTAATAATGTGATATAAAATATTCCTAACTGCTTACAATTGTTGGAGATGTGACAAGTGCAACGTATTATTAGGAACATATGTGTGCTTTAAATTTTGAATTATAATTTTTTTTAATTTCAAAGTTTTAACAATTACTGAATGATTCACTGTTGAAGAGCTGGTTAGAATGCCTCTCCTTATCCAACTAACTGATATTAAACTCCTAACAGCATAGAAGTTTTTAAGATTGTGTTAATTCACGTATCATAAAGGAAAATTACGTGTGGGCATTCAATTCGATGTAAATGTAGAGCCATTTAGGATATTCCATAATCCAAAATAATTGATGTAAAAAATTCCTGATTAAACTACACAAAAATTGCTGGAGATATGGCAAGTACCACGTTGATAAGAAACAGAGAGAAAATAAAAATACTAGAAGGCGAACTGTTGAAGCGAAAACTGCGTCAAAATTGGTGGGCAGTCCATAGGAAAGTTTTCTCTAATATCAATGCAGTTTTTGTCGGGCTTTCCTCTCAAATATCATACAGTTTTGCGTCGGCGTCACCAGTTCAGTTCTCTGCCGTCTTACGCAAACGTAAGAAAAATAGGATTTAGGAACCTACTTTGTGAATATACAAATGTTCCTTTTATTTTATAAATCTTTTCATTCTATTAAATTGTTTGGCAGACAATTTGAAATTATAACTGCCGATTGCTCCTCTTTGGCCTTGTTGTCAATCACGTATGGAAATATAAAACTTGTTGTGCATTCCAAATTCCTATATAAATGTAGCGCCATTTCAAAATATTCCTCAATTGATATAGCAATTCCCTTAAGTACAAGTTCACATGGTTATGAAAAAAAACTAGTGTGTGCATTTCAATTATTTGATAAAATTTCTAAAAATTTTCACCAGAATAATACATTAACCGAATGATTCATTGTATTAAACTAAAATAAACCTATTCCCGAGTATAGGGGGTACAGAGAAACACGAACCATTCGGAACAACAACAGCAACAATGATATAGTTATTATAGCATTTTTGTCATCGAAATGCGATTAGACATTCATTCGATGAATCGAGAATTCATTAGACCTTTCTAGTAATGAATGAATAAGAACGTGATTTGATCTCGCATATCTAAAACAAAAAAATTCACTGGCCATGAGAAATGTTGAAAATAGCAATTTCAGTGAATTGATAACATCAATTAACCAGTGCATTGAGGTGTTTTCACTTAAAAAGCTGCCAGCTAGAAAACCATACAAGCTATGAAGTGAGATGAAGGAAAATTGTATTTAAGAACGCCCAAAGACATCGTTATATTAAGTTTATCTAACAATTTATATTAATTTAGATTTTAGAAAGAATTTTTTATTTATTTGGTAAGTTTCGGATGATATCACACGACAAGCTACTTTAAATTAG
The DNA here is from genome assembly GCA_003123925.1 of Haematobia irritans. NCBI lineage: Eukaryota > Metazoa > Arthropoda > Insecta > Diptera > Muscidae > Haematobia > Haematobia irritans. The sequence continues at coordinate 22,437 of PGFW01003134.1, forward strand.
GCATAATATGTTTCTAGTACTTAAAAACGATAGTTTTTGAGTAGAACAAATTTGAGGCACACTACTTTTCGACTTGTACGATAATAGACTAGAAAGTATGAATTATGTAATAGCTGTATTACACTCGGTAATTGGTTTTTTTTGCAGCAGTTGCTGTGCGTATAAATATAAGTTTGAGTTATAATTTGTAATTTAATAATAAATAATAATAAATTTAAATAGAATTTTTATATTGGGCATTGAAAAGTCCTGTTAATGTTTTTTGTTTAGTGTAGAATATGCTGATCACCTTTCCTATTTATCCGATCAACTCTCTTTTCCGTACTTTCTTCTCGGGATTATGCCAGTGACCTAAATCATTTAGATACACGTGAAAAAGTCAGGCTATTATAAAAACTTTACTATCTTTCCATCTTTTTTTGCTGAGTCATCAGCCATTCGAACCTTGGACAGCAACTTCATTGAAGGATTAAGATAAGAAATATCATCTCAATGTTCAGATTCTCCGATCATATTGACCTGATAATTCAGTTAAGTAGGAGAGCCAGTATGGAAGAACGAAGCCCTTCAACTCTCAAATAACTATTCGAGATTCGTCAATTCATTTGTGGCATGCATTCCTACACGCTTTACTAGTTCCACTAAGAATGTTCGCAGATGGAGCCACGTAGTGCAATGGTTAGCATGCCGCCTTGCAATACAGACAGCGTCGTGGGTTCGATTCCTGCTTCGACCCGAAACACCAAAAAGTTTTTCAGCGGTGGATTATCCACCCCATCAGTAATGCTGGTGACATTCTGCAGGGTTTCAAAGCTCTCTAAATGGTTTCACTGCCAATGTGGGAACGTCGTTCGGACTCGCTTATAAAAAGGAGGTCCCCATTGTCATTGTGCTTAACATAGAATCGGGCATGCACTCGTGAACAGAGAAGTTCAGTTAATGTGAGTATCACAAATGGACTGAATAGTCTAAGTGAAAGTAACTGATACATCGGGGCTGCCACCTACCTAACCTAAGGATGGCGGATGTTAATTAGATCCTTTGGAATTTTAATTGAATTAATAATGTCGATAGGTTGATTCAGAAAAAAGATTGATACACAGAATATCAATTGAATTTAATAACTGACAGTCAAGAAAATTTTTTTTCTGGTTAAAAAAATTATCGATTTACAATAAAAATCACAGGAAATGAACTGCTATGCATCTATTGAGAAAATGAGACAGACATTATGCTAATCAGCCTACCATTATTAATGCTAACTTTTTGCTTGCTGCGATATTTTAGTAATTTTTGTTATTCATATATCTTTATGTCACATCATATAAGTAATTGTTTTATATTTTAATATTTTCTCATTTTAGGTAAGCGCAGTTGTTCAAAAAATTGCTGATTTATTGTGTCTTAAGGAGGTTAGTATAATTATCATATCTCATTCTGAAAACTTGTGTAACAACAACAAATGAATCGACGTTCTCAAGGATTGAAACTGCTCTAAGAAATCCGTCATCTTGGCAGAACATTTCTGTATATAGAGAGTTTTTTAGCAAGAGTTTCATTGTAGACCAGGGATGGGCTAATAGAATACACTTCTCTCTCGCTTTTCGAAGGATGTTCTTTTGCTCTAAGCAAAAGCAACAAAATCAATATTTGATTGCATCAATATCTAATAATATTGGACTCATATTATAAAACTGCTGAAATATATTTCATGCAGAACTTTTTTCAAAAATTCAGAAAACGAAAGCTTTTCTTCGGAAAATTTAAATGCAATTCGCTGTAGTAACATAAAAGAATAATGATAAGTGACCCACATGATCCATTATGCTTTATGTACTAACGAGGAATGCTATTTAAATTCGAAGAAAGCCTTTCTTTCTGAATTTTAAAGTTCTAGATGATGATTTCTCATGTTATATTATATGATGTTGCTCGCAGTATTATGTGAGATTATGCCATGATTCATTAAATTGATTTGTGTGCTTTTTTGCTTAGCAAAGAACATTTCGAAGAGCGAGAAGAAGGTATTTTCATTGCCATCCTCTGTCTAACAATGAACTATTTAAAAACTCTCCTTGTATACAGAATGTTGCCAGAGAGGATTTCTTAGTAAGACAGTTTTAACAATTCCTTTGAAGAGACGTCATTTCATTTGTTGTTAGTTACACAGAGTTTTCAGAATGAAGATAATAAGTACTAACCTCCTTAAGACACAATAATATCAGCAATTTTTTGAACAACTTGCGCTTACCTAAAATAGAAAATATATAAATATAAAAATTTAACTTATATGTTGACATAAAAGATATTGAATCACAAAATTATAAAATATCGCAAGCAAAAGTTATGCTAATAATGTAAGGCTGATCAATGTCTTGTCTCAATTTCTCAAATAGATGGCATATCAGTTATTTCCCTGTGATTTTTATGGGGTAATAGTATTTTTTTAAGCAGGGAAAAATAATATTTCTTTGGATTTCAGTTATTAAATTAATTGATATTCTGTGTATCAATTTTTTTTCTGAATCAACATGACCATTATTAATTCAATTAAAATTCGCAAAGGATTAATTACATCCAGCCTCCTTAGTTAGGTTAGGTGGCAGCCCGATGTATCAGTCTCACATTAGACTATTCAGTCCATTGGTGTAATAACCACATTAATGAACTTCTTCTGCCGATGCTCCGATGGCCCGATTCTATGTTAAGCACAATGACAAAGGGACTCCTTTTTTATAGCCGAGTCCCGAACGACGTTCCACATTGAAGTGACAAACCACTTAGAGAAGCTTTGAAACCCTCAGAAATGTCACAGCATTACTGAGGTGGATAATCACCGCTGAAAAAGCTTTTTGGTTGTTTGGTCGAAGTGGAATCGAACCACGAACTTGTTGTATGGCAAGGCGGGCTGCATAACCATTGCACTAACCGGTGGCTCCATCCGCCATCCTTTGCTGAACAAAGCGTTGTGAAGCTTCAACAAATGATTGACTGAAGCTCGAATAGTTATTTGAGAGTTTGAAGAGGGCTTCGTTTTCCATACTGGCATCCCACTTAAGCTATTCAGTGTATCATGAAACTACATTTGAAGAACTTCTTATCTTATCTTAATGAGTGCTGTCCAAGTTCGAATGGCTGATGACTCAGCAAAAAAAATGAGAAAGATAGGAAGTTTTTATATAGCCCTGGACTTTTCAAGGTGTTACCAAAGATTTAGGTCCTGCATAATTCCCGGGAGAAATAGGAAAAGGTATCGATAAATAAAGGAAATAGGTGATCGATAAAATAGGAAAAGGTGGTCCAAGCATTTCAACTTAAAACAAGAAAAACATTAACAGACTTTTTCAATGCCCCAATATAAAAATTCTATTTTATTTATTACTTAATTTATTATTAATTACCAATTATAATCAACTTATTTCTACGCGCCACTAGCAACTAGTAGGCTATCGCCAAAAAAAAAAACTCAATTATCCAGTGTTAAATAAGCTATTCATAATTTATACTTAGTCTTAATTTTATCGTACAAGTCGAAAATAGTGTGGGGCCTCAAAAAAATTTGTTCTACTCAAAAACATCGGTTTTTAGTTACTAGAGAACATATTATGCCTAATTTAAAGGTAGCTTGTCGTGTTGATATCTCCGAAACATACAAATAAAAATAAAAAATTCTTTCTAAAATCTAAAATTAATATAATTGTTAGATAAACTAAATAACATGTCTTGGGGCGTTTAAACAATTTCCTTCACTCTCACTTCATAGCTTTATGGTTTTCTAGCTGCAGCTTTTTAAGTGAAATACACCTCATGCACTTGTTGAATTGATGTTATCAATTCACTGAAATTGCTATTTTCACATTTCTCATGGCGTGAATTTTTGTTGTTTAGATATGCGAAGATCAAACACGTTCTTAATTCATTCATTACGAAAGGTCTAATGAATTCACGATTCATCGAATGAATGTCTAATGCATTTCGATGAAAAAATGCTATAATAATATATCACTTGTTGCTGTTGTTGTTCGAATTGCGTCGTGTTCTCTGTACCCTATATCGGGCGAATAGGTTTATTTTAGTTTACATTACAACATGCATCATTCGCTTAATGTATTATTGGTGAAAATTTTAGAAATTTTATTAAAATTTGAAATGCACACACTAGTTTTTTTATCAACATGTGAACTTGTAGTTAAGGGAATTTCTATATCAATTAGGAATATTTTAAATGGCGCTACATTTATATAGGAATTTGAATGCACACACAAGTTTGTTTTCCATGCATGAATTGACAACAACCCCAAGAGTTCTACGCTGTTTATGGATGGTTTATATCAATTACCATAATTGATTCTATGATCAACCCTATTTAACAATATTGTAATTATTCGACGATTCGTTTATTTCTAGAC
>PGFW01003136.1:23259-34406 GCA_003123925.1 Haematobia irritans
TAACAAGAATTACTTCCTTATAAGGTGTTTGTGTGTGTGTTTGCAATTTACCCACAGGTCGATCGCCCTTAGTGCAAGAGGGTGTATAAGGTTTTCCATTCTTGCATTAAATGTTTGCATTGAATAGGAAAACTCCTGAAGGAATAGGACTGAAATTCCCTTAAAATAAGAAAGATCATCATGTGTGCTTGGGCTGAGAAGGTGGATGATGGCTTACCTTAATTATGACCACCAGGCCAAATGAAATTCGAACACGTGCCCATGTCCTTGGAAAATGACGGGAAATGTGGTTAACATCAATTTTAATTAAAAAAGAACCGACTTTTTGCTTTGTTTTTGTCATATGAATGGGTGAAATTATGACTTATGGGGTGAAATGAAGATTATGTCGTATGACGATCGACTTAAAGACACATTTCCATATAATTTGGTAAACCATGTATTTTAATGTGTTTAATTCTGTTTATTTTTTTTTTTTGGGATGATAACGAATTCAAGCGGTTCTTATGTTGATACAGTACATCTTCATAACGTGTGTATGCATTGGAAAGTGTGCCATCTAGCGGTAAGCTATTACATTATTCAATACAGAAATTCCAATTAGTATTACAAGTTACTAATATACCCAATAGATGGCGCTATAATGTAAGTGCATCGCTTATTTAGAACTCTCCAAAATCACAACGGCTTTTGGAAAAATTAAATTAAATTAATATAGAATTTCTGGTGAAATTGATGAAACATACTCATTCAAGACGATCGGTACAAATTGTACGGTTCCATAGTTAAATTTAAAATTTCACACACACTCAAAAAGTAGTGAACCCTTCAGGCATTAAAGCCAATTAACTATATTTAGTTTATGAAAAATTTATTAGGTTTTATATATTTTACTAGATTTTTACTAAATTTTTTTTACGTAAATTTAGCCACAAATGCGGCCAACTTCGTATGACGCTAAAGACATTGTGGAGGTTCGCAATAACACTAAGGTTTCAGTTGCCCGTCAATGCCAATGTGCACTGAAACAAAATACTGTCGTGAGGCCAAAGATTTCATGTCCTTAACACAAAATGAGAATTTTGGCTTAGTATAGAAGACGCGTTTCTCTTTTTTTTTTCTTGTGCGAAAGACGATTAACTTTTCAATGAAGTCGGTTTGTCCTTGTAGTTAAATGCTTCGCCTTTAAAACTCGGGTTTCTTTACATTAAAGAAAATGTTGTCTTGACTACAAAGCAAAACAATCGTTCAAAAATAGAATATGGGTTTCAATATTTTTTAAGACGTTTGTACTTGAAACGGGAGCCACCGTGGTGCAATGGTTAGCATACCCGCCTTGCATACATAGGACCGTGGGTTCAAACCTAGTTTCGACCAAACACCAAAAAGTTTTTCAGCGGTGGATTTTACAATGTGAAACGCCGTTTGGGATCGGTTTAAAAAGTCATTGATGTAGGAAAATTTACTGCTTGTAGTATCACAATGCACTAAAAGCCTAAGTGAACCTGAATAATTACCACCAGGGCTGTGGAGTCGGAGTCTGAAGATTTTGCTGGAGTCGGAGCCGAAGTCGTATAAATTTTGCTCGACTCCGACTCCGGCGAAACAAATTTGAAAAACACTTCATATCTTTGTAACTAAAGAAATATTTCGACAAATTAGATTCGATTGGGGTTTTTAATCGAACAACGAAAAGTACTGGATTTCAGGCCATTCAAAGTGTATGTGGGTGAAATTTCAGGATGTATATAAAAAGTAGGTTTTACTAGAATATGGGCTGAATTGATAACTTATATAGTCCATTTTTAACATATTAAACTTTAGATTTTTAACCCTATATATGCTCTTGATAAAGGTACAATTTTAAGGCAATATAGCAGTAGAACCTAACGTTCTGAATTTTTGGCAGGCATGTGTCATACCGACAATTTTGTGATATCAGCACCTAACATATAACCCATATCCGATTTTGTTTGAAAAAAATTTCCAGTCTAAAATTTTCATAAGATTGTCAGAAATTTTGAGTTATTTGAGGATCCATAATAAATGCGGAAAATTTCCCGTCGGCCGAGATTTTGGTATATGGAGATAATTACTTTAAGAAATTTCATTCATATACACCGATGTCCTTGGAAGCTGAATTCTCAATTAAAACTCTTGGCAAACGTACCATCTTGAGGCGTTTTTTCGGAGAAAAGTTTTGTTTTTTCCATTAAAATTAATGGCTCTAATGTCCATAACTGATAGACCATTTATAAATCGATGTTTCACCATTTTACTTCTATAGAAACAATATTCGTAACTCTCCAGCTATTCCTGACATCTATTGTAAAATTCCGCCCGTCCTAATTTATGGCAGTTTATGTTTGTTTTATATATCCGACACATTACATTTTTTAACATCTAAACTTTCTATCTGATTAGCCCGACATTTTGATTTTTGTGTATTTTTCTTTTTTATATAGATTTAATTTTTATAAAATGCTTATCTATATTAGACCAATACCACGATTTTACATCTTAAAATTCTGGAAGCCTTATTATTTTTTCAAATTTTGTGTTTTTATAAATTCATATGCTGGAGATTGTTGTTATCTACAAATATTTTTATGTGGTCTCTATATAGTCTTGTGTCGTATTTTAATTTATTGGGACCTGAAATTAAAATGTAGAGTTCTTTACATCCCTAAAATGCTGAGATTTGTCGTCGAGTCGGATCAAAAATTAAAATTAGAGTTCTTTTAGACATATTTACACATATGGAACACAGAATACTTATATCGGCCTATTTTTGGAACACTACACCTTAAAATTTACAATTGAATACTGTTAAAATGAGATTTATGTACACCACCTGGATCGGAACTCCGGAGTCGAGCTTAATAAGAAAAATGCTCGGATTCGGAAGTCGGAAGTTGAGCAAAAGTGACTCGACTCCACAAGCCCTTGCGGTTACCACTACAAACCTAACATAATGCTAACTTAGGTTTTGCCATATTCTTTTTAAAACAGCTAAAAGAATCCTTTCTCATGAAAATTTTCAGAAATATGTGGGTTTTCAAAATTGTGAGTGGCAAGGGGAGGTTCCCATTCCAAGTCTTTAAATTCAAGGGCGACCCCATATTCATTTCATAAACCTTACCCCTAATAAACATCTACACGTTTACCACTTGTATGTAGAGTGTTCAAAGCTCAAAAAATTCGTGCTTGGACATCTTATGTGTGTTTGTACGAAGTCGGGTACATTATACATATAATGAACACGTACTCATGGTAAGTGTCATCCTAAAGTGTTCATCCAAATAATTCTTTAATGGAAATTGCTTCAATCACTGAACCAATTATATGAATCAATGATATTATTAAACATAAAAAATGTAATGGATTAAAACATTAATTTATTTTTGGACAATTTTGAATTAAATATAGATTGAACTTCATAGGCCGTGTCCTTGAATCGGCATCAATGTCATAATCCTAGCTTGAATTTCAAAATATTTGGATACAAGTAAACTTTTTTAGGTACACGTAGTGGTTTAGGCTGAACTGGAAACATGGGATGGTTGAAAAATATAATTTTCTTTTCTGCAGAATAAAGAAATTATAACATGGCATACTCTTAATATGCCAAATAAATCGATAGCCACACTGCCAAACAGTCCATACCCTGATTTAAATGAAACCTACGTGCTCAGCGACATCTCAGACGACAATGCCATTCATGCGCCCTGAAAAAACGGCATCCGAGCACGTGTATTTTTTTATTTCTTGTTGTTTATTTTTAATTGGCATACCTGGAACAGGGATGTTGAACTGCATTGGGGTAGCGGATAGAACAAAGTGCATCAACTTATACTTTTGTATACATTTATTTTTCAACTCTTGCCTGTTTGGGTTAACATTGTTATTGGGGAATGTTTCATTAATTCCTGGCAGCGCAAATACTATCTTCTTCTTAATATTGGAAAAATATTTCAAAATTTCTGAAAACTAAAAGTGTTTGATGTATTGTAAATATGGGTAGTGTAAAATGAATTCTAAAATGCAGTTGTGACAAACTTCGATTCAAGCATTCACTGTATTTAAAACCGATGCTCCGGTTCCAAAGATATTGTCTTTACACTCAAAAAAAAATAACTGTGAACTCTCTATTTCACCTTAAAAGCCAATTTAACTTTATTTTAGTTTTCATGGAATTATTATGTTTGGAGAAAAGTTTCCTTTACTCTAATAATCTTTTTTGTATGTACGTTAGTTAAATTAACTAAAACCGAAGAAAAAAATATTACTAAAATGCAAGGCATAAAGATTAACTAAATTCGTGTCTTCCACAAAATAGTTTCAGAAAAATTTCTTTTAAATTTGTAAATTCTACTAAAAATGCGTCCATAATGAACTTCGTATGTCACTAAAGACATTCTTGCAATTTTTGAACTCCAAGGTTTTTCTTCAAACTACAAAATTTTCTATTAACAACGTGAAAAAAACTTTTTAGGTCATGTTCTAATTAAATTTTCTTGAATTTGTCGAAAAATTATTTTACTTATTTTTATACATCGGCGTGATGAACAACGTTTGTAATACTGTTTAGTTAAAATTTTTCTACAAATATTAAAATTTTATCTAAAATTAACCGGAAAGATTTCTTCCCTGGTGGGTTAACACTTGTTTTTTCAGTGTACTTTTAAAATTTTTGTATTTGATTCCGAAGCCAAAGAGCGGAAAAATACAAGTGGGATACTTTTAAGACACAATTTATTTTTAAAATTTAGGTTTTTTGTTTCTTTGTGTTCATTCATGTACACCCCAGAAAAAAAGTGGCCTTCGAAACTAAATGAAAATTTTTTCATTCAATATAGTTTATTTCATTTTTATTTCCATTAGGTAAATTTTGTTGAGAAATAATAAAATTTTAGTCGTTTCAGTAAAAAAAACCCTAAACTGTTAAGCAGTTAGGAATAGTTTCATTAAAACTAGAATAGGCATGGAATTTTACTCATACTATTTTCTTCCGCTGGGTATTTTAAAGAATTATACTTACTAACAAGAAAAAATTTTATTCACCGATAACAAAAGCATTCGCTAAAAATAAACAAAAAACCGAACTAAAACCAAGTTTCCTCAAAATTAGTAAAATTTTCTTATAAAAATGGTCCAATTGCGACTTCCTTTTATAATAGAATGTTTTTCATACATACGAACAACACTTGGACAATAAAAAAATAATTTTTAGTTCATTCGTTACTAAGAAGTTATGCAATCCTTTCAAAACTTAATGGAAAAACACACTTGTTAGAATATAGGAAAATTTTTTCCTATTTATGTTCTATTGTTACCTGTAGATCCGATACCTGTCATCGCAATCGATGTGTTTGCGCGTGGCGCGGCTGTAATCGATAATGTTTCGCGCCGCTGAGTTGTTTTTAGTTGGATCGCCACAGGAAATAAGGTTGTGTGGTATTACGGGAGAGATTTTGCTGAAAAACATAATATGGTAAAATAATACTAAATAAATAACAAATTTAAAATATATAAAATATTTATTATTTTTAAAATTAGTGAGACACAATTTTCGTTTTTTGAAAATAAACCTATCAATGTTCGTGATGGACGCTATAAAGAAAAGAAAACACCAGCAGAATAACTAACCCTTTTCATTCTGTCTTCATTTTGGAATCTTCAATTCATCAGGTAATATTCAGTGACGCATAACCTTTGTTAACAAAAATGGTTTTATTTGATTTTTTATATATGTGTAGGTATTTGCAAATTATAAAAAGGAGGACAAAATTCGTTAGGCAAGCAACTTATTAAAGTGAAAGGCTACAATGAAGAAAAAATTGGATTTTACAGGGTCAGAACATATAGGAAATTGGAAATAGTGGAATAATAAACTAGTATTCAAAGGCCAGTCCGATGCCCTTGTTTGATTGCTTTAATGAAATATATTTAATATCTTAATAAAAAAGTGTAATTCAAGAAAAAAATTGCCTATTATAAAATAAATAAAAATTGTATTTTAAAAAACGAAGGTAAGCCAGTTCTAATTAGGGAAGTACAAAGTTTTACCCACAAATTGTGTAAGATTTGTCCAAATGAATGAAAAATTTTTCAATAAAATTATTCCATATAATGAAATTCAAAATCAGTTTAATTTTTTTCATTCTGTAGTATAGTGGTACATAAAATAATAGGAAAACGTTAACTGATATATGGAAGCAATTAATACCTTAATTTTCTACGGCAAAAATCACATCGTTCAAACAACATAAAAAATGTCTTTAGGACGCTATACGAAGTTCCAAACTTTCTTCACGGATGAGTTCATTTAACTTAAAGAAGGGCGTCCCACTTTTTCTGGGGTGTAGATATCACAATGGACTGAATAGATCTAAGGTGTAGCCTGATACAGCTGCCACCTAACCTAACCTAACCGTGTGTTCTTGCTTCTAGGGGGTAAATTTTAATTTTTCATTTTTTCAGCTTTTCTTCTTCATATGCTATCAAAGTCCTTTAAAATCAAGTTAACGACAACTTTATTTTCCACATTCAGACTCGATTTCCAGTAGAAATTATGCTATATTTCAAGTAAAAAACGTCTTTATACACTCAAAAAAAGTTTACTTGAATCCAAAGATTTTGACCTTCCCTTAATGATTTTGGTATTGATTCCGAGTCAAAGGTGTGGCTTCTTTAAAATAAAGAAATTTTTTAGTGACCTATCTGGCTTTAAATCTAAGACCAATAAAATTAATATTAGGAATACAGATCTCATGAAATTTTCATTCTCTTTTCGCGGTTAATAAAGCTATTCACGTACAAACAAATGCCAGTTTAAAAATTATAAAGGATACATCAAAGTAAAAATGTTTTCTTAATTCCAAAAAAAACTTTAAGATAAAGACGCTAATTCCTCAATATAAGCCATAGCCTATATTTGAAGCGTTTTTATCTTAAATCTAAAGATTCAATATTTCAGTCAATACACACAAAAAATTTCACGAAATTTTTTTCCAATTAAAAATTTTAAATTGAGTTTTAAAAAATATTCAATTTAAAAATTTAATTGATTTCAAAAAAATTTGTTAATTGCAAACAAAAATCAAATCACAAAAATAATAGTATCAATTAATTTTTTAATTGGATCAATTAACTTTTTAATTGACCTTCAATTAATTTTTAATTAGATACTATCATTTCTGTGATTTGAAGACATTCAATTAAAAATTAATTGGATCAATAATTTCGTGATTGAATCAGGAAAAATGTGTATAAGGACATTTTCTTTAAACCAAAAATGTGATTCTTTACTTGAAGGAAAATTAGCCTTAGTTCAAAGACATGCGACTTTAACGGAGGGACGAAAATTTACAAAATTTGTGTTCTAAATTTAATGAAAAAAAATTTAAAGCAAAGATTATAAACTTTAATTTAATTAAAATTTCATTATTTTAAGGAAATTTTGTCCTAATAAAATTTCGCATCCTAAATTTAGGTTGCGTAATCTTTAATATCACGTAAATATTTTTTTCAGTGTAATAAAGTGTCCTATTTTTGAACGATTTTTTGCTTTGTAGTCAAGATGCAAAAAGACAACGAATTTAAAGACAATTTCATTAATTTTAAAGAATTTTTCTGCATTTTTAAAGTCAAGTTGACCTTACTTTAGGGTTAATGTTATGATACCCGTTTTTAAGTCAAATCACTTAATTATAAGAACAATACGAGTTCATTGAAGAGTTTATCGACTTTTGGACAAAAAAAAATTATATTAAATGTTTTTTATTCTAAGCAAAATTTGCACTCGTATTGTAAGGACATGAAATCATTGGCCTCACGATAATATTCTTTTCAGTGTGGAAGACGAATATCTCTGTTACAAAGTTTTTCCCCATGACCAAAAGTCGATAACCTTTTCAGTGAAGATATTTTGTCTTTGGTCAAGATGTCCTAATATATTGAGAACAAATCTTATTGAAACCGTCCTTGAATTTGATGATTTTTGTAGCTTGACTAAAATGCTTAAAATCATTCAAAATACTTCTTACTACAAATGCGTCCATCATGAGCTTATGATATGCTTAAAGACATTCTTGCAATTTTGAACTCCAATTTTTTCCTTCAAACTACAAAATTTTCATTAACAAGTGAAAAAAATAATTATGTCTGATAAATTGACTTTAATTTGTCGAAAAATTTTCTTATTTTTGTGATATCGGCGTGATGCCAGCGTTTGTAAAATACTGTTTAGTTAAAGTTTTCTAAAAATATTCAAAATTTTCTAAAAATAACAAAAGTTTTCTTCCTGATGGGTTTACTGTTTTTTCAGTGTAATTGCGCCTTAAATGCGTCCTTAATGTATTTATTCGCTTCTTTGTCTTGGAATAAACCCTAAGATCATTAGAGTAAAACAAAAATCTTTGGTACCACGCAGCTTATGTTCGCGTTCATATTTAGTTTATAAAATAAATAAACTGAAACAAAATAAATATGAAACAAATGTAAGTAAATTTTACCATCTGATGAACAACGAACATTTTTTTCTAGTATGAGATATTAACATAATATTCCCAGAAAACAAATTTTGGAGAAGGCACAACTTTAAAAGCACTTCCATAAGTTTCCCCGGAATAAGTTTTATATATTAACTACACTGAAAAAAATATTTACGTGATATTAAAGATTACACAACCTAAATTTTAGGATGCAAAATATTACAAAATTTAAGGACAAATTCTCTTAAAATAATGAAAATTTAATTAAATATTTTATAATCTTGGCTACAAAATTTTTTTTCATTACATTTAGACAAAATTTTGTAAATTTGCGTCCCTCCGTTAAAGTCGCATGTCTTTGAACTAAGGCTGATTTATCTTAAAGTAAAGAAACCCATTTTTGATTTTAAGAAATTTTCCTAAATCTACTGAAATATTAAACTTTAATATTAAGTAAAAAACGCTTCAAATATACAAGCTAAGACTTATTTGAGGATTAGCGTCTTTGTGTTAAAAATTTTGATAAAAAAAAAAAATTAATTGAACGTCATCCTTATATATAATTTGGATTTTAACTGGCATTATTTTTACGTGTGTACCTAATTAAATAAACCGCGAAAAGAAGAATGAATTTTATAAAATAAGATGTGTATCCTAATTCTAATTTTATTGGTTCCTAGATTTAAAGCCCAGACTTAGTCGCTAAAAATTTCCTCTTATATTTTAAAAAGAGTCGCATTTTGGGTCGGAATCAATACCGAAATCCTAAGGAAGGTCAAAAATCTTGGATCCAAGTAAATTTTTTTTAGGTTGTACCCAGGAGGTCTTTTGATCAATTTTTGTATAACTTCGTATTTCGATATTTGTAAGTTACAATTGTTAGTAAATGATAGATTTTTCCGAAGAAAATGTAGAAACATTGCGAATTTTGTAAAAGTATTTGAGGGGTCAAACGTCAGACAAGTGTTATAATGCATAAGCATAAACGATTCATAAAATTATTTATTAGGTAAATATAACATATTACATAATTTTAATAGTTCGCATCCAAAACACTGCAGTCCGGATCACACCTTAAGACAGTAATGCAATTCTCAGACAACGAGCTGTGGAAATGGTGACATAGGTTTCATATGACAAGCCCTGTCGAATCATCCTCTGGCTGCACAATTTTGCACCACTTCCCGGATCCAAAAAAGAACATTTTCACTGCTTCTTTCCTGACGCATTGTTATGTTGTGTTACACTGAAAAATAAATATTGTCGTGGGTCAAAGATTTCAGTCTTTAAACTACGAATGCAATTGTTGTTAGCATAGAGATGCATTCTTCCTATATATAAAGTTTTTTTTCCTTGCCAAAAGTCGATAACACTTTTCAATGAGTCAATAACTATCAATCTTAATTAAGCGATTCACTTACAAAATGGGTATCATAACAATGAAAGAAAAAATGTTGGCTAAGGTCAACTTACTTTAATAATTCAGAAAAAGTTCTTAAATTTGGGTGAAATTGTCTTTAAATTTGTTGTCTTTTTGCAATCTTGCCTAACAAAGAAACAAATTCGTTAAAATATAGACATGTTTTTCAACCACTTTATTTTAAAGAGGTTTTTACTTGAACATAGGCATATTTCTACTGGAAGCGATCCTTAATTTGAAATAAAAGTTGTCGTTAAACTCGTTTTTACAGGGCTTTGATAAGCATTATGGAGAGGAAAAGCTGAAAAAGCGAAAAATTAAAATTTACCTCCAAGACAAGTACACAAAACCCGAAATTTAAAAGACGAATTGTGTCTTAAAAAATAATCCTCTACTTGTATTCTCGCTATCTTTTGGCCTCGGAATCTAATACCACAATTTTTAAATAAGAGGACCAAATCTTTGGAAACGCAGGGCATGCTTTTTTCCAAGTGTATGATTCGATCTTGGGCAGGGAACTCAACATGAAAGATCTTATTTATTTTAGAAAAAGTTAATTAAATGTTTACTGATTGCACCACATGATACAAATTATGTAATACCTTTCGTCAAATGAAGAACATTTATCAAATATAATAAGTCTTTTTCTCGTGTGGTTTAGAAAATAGTTGAATTAAAATTTCTTTCCCGTAGTATCTTAGTACACAAAACTTTAATTTAGAAAGGAATGGGACCTTTAGATAGTATATTCGGTAGCTTTCAGAACTCTAAATCAAAATAGGGGAACAGGGTAAGCGTGTTTTTCAAAGTTTTGGTAACTAAACTTTTCATATATCTAACGCAAACATTCACTTAAACACAAAAACCACATTTGACCTACCCTATAAGCATATTTATTTTAAAAAAATTGATTCGATATTTTAAGTAAATCTTAATATCAAAATAGAATTTCGATGAAGTATAATTTAAGGGGCTTAAATTTCTTTAAATCAAAACAATCATTTTTCTTTCTCAATTGAAGACTATACTTCCAATACATAGCACGACAAATAACCGAATACGGAGTATTTTTTTTTGCAAAGAGATATTAAAAACATAATCAGTTTCTTGTTTGTTATGGTAATCGAATCTTTCTGGCCTTCAAATGTTTAATTACAACCTATTTTAAAAATATTAGATTACAAAGATATCCAAAGCATATCGACTTTTCATTAATTACAAGGAAATTTATT
>PGFW01003146.1:307-13296 GCA_003123925.1 Haematobia irritans
TGAAATCCCTTCTTTATAAGCAAATGCAGGTGAAATCTAGTTTAAAATGGTGTTTATGGAAGTGTAAAATATCTCCAATGAATGAGCTAGGCTTTACTGGTTTTATTAAATTGCATACTAACATTACAATATATTCATTCCCTTCGATATAATTGTGGCGAACATGAGGCCATACTCAACTAACAATTAATTTGAATGTAGAACTAACATTTTGCAAAGATTTGCCCATTAACTGTAAATCCACTTACAATCCAAACCATCGTAACTGACAAACAACCAGCAACAAAATGAAGGTGGTAAAGACAAAAGTGATAACTGTAGTTATCATCTAGGCCACAGTGAAAATTCATTAATAATCAGGTTGGGATCGGCCACAAAAATATAGTAACCAAAAAAAAAAAATACATTATGAAAACATGGTTCCAGTATTGTAACATATGTAGGTGGTTTTGTGGCCTATCAGCAATCCTCGATTTACGTCGCCTCGGTTTTACCGTTGTTTCGATTTTACGTCGTTAAATTTTTTTTGTTTCCATCTTTACTTCGACTTACGTCGCTCTATTTTTTTTTTTTGTTCCAAATCCAACTTACGTTTTGCCGACACCATTCGATTTACGGCCGCCTCAGTTGTTTACAATTTACAAGTAAAGGGTGAATTTGTTAAGAGCTTGATAACTTTTTTAAAAAAAAAAAAAAAACGCATAAAATTTGCCAAAATTCTCATCGGTTTCTTTATTTGAAACGTTAGATTGGTCCATGACATTTACTTTTTGAAGTATTAATTTCATTTAATTGTTGACGCGGCTGCGTCTTTAGGTGGTCCATTCGGAAAAGTCCAATTTTGGGCAACTTTTTCGCAGCATTTCGGCCGGAAATAGCCCGAATTTCTTTTCGGATGTTGCTTCAAAGCTGGAATAGTTGCTGGGCTTATTTCTGTAGGACTTTTAGACTTGACGATAGCCCCAACAAAAAAATAGTCTAAAGGCGTCAAAATCGATGATCTTGCGCTGGCCAACTACGGTCCATTTCTTGAGGATGAATTTGTTCTCCGAAGTTTTCCCTCAAATAATGGCCATAGAATCGCGGAGCTGTGTAGGCATGTAGCGCCATCTTGTTGAAACCACATGTCAACCAAGTTCAGTTCTTCCATTTTTTTTGCAACAAAAATGTTGTTCAGCATCGAACAGATACGTCGCCATTCACCGTAAGTTTTGCGTCCAACAGCATCTTGAAAAATACGGTCCAATGATTCCACCAAGCGTACAACCAACCAAAGCAGGTGCATTTTTCGGGATGCATGGGCAGTTCTTGAACGGCTTCATGCGTTGCCTCTTCACTCCAAATTGCGGCAATTTTGCTTATTTACTGTAGCCATTCAACCAGAAATGAGCCTCATCGACTGCAACCAAAAATTTTTGTCGATAAAAAAGCGGATTTTTCTGCCAAACTTTTCTAGGGCCCATTTCACTGAAAATCGTCCGTTTGTGGCAGATCAGTAAGTCTATTCATGATTGAAATGTCAGAAGTGAAAATACTGAGCATCTTTCTCTTTGAACCATGTCTGAAATCCACGTGAATCTGTCAAATACTAATGCATGAAATCCTAACCTTCAAAAGAATCACCTTTTAAAAGCAGGGGAATACCAGTTTTTCAACTCTGTACACTTTTAGCATTTGATTTATTTTTATACGTGTGTAGCTTTTCAATCATGAATGCATTATTGTTTTGATTCTCGAACACAGCGGACTTAGGAGTAAGTATGAACAATTTTTAGTTCGGTTTACGTTGTTTCGATTAACGTCGTCAAATTCTAGAACCAACCACGACGTAAATCGAGGTATTACTGTCTAGTGTTTTGGTACAGATACAGATAACTTGAAATGAAAAGTACATTGCAGGGATGGAAAATACAATTTCTAAGAAAGTACAAAAAAGGTATTTTTTGAGCGAAAAAGTACTTCCCACTAATTTCAACAAAATTCCATTGGAAGATTATTCTATAGAAATAAAATGTTGACAAAATTTTCTATAGAAATAATATTTTCGCAAAATTTTTTATAGAAATAAAATTTTGACAAAAATTTTTATAGAAATAAACTTTGTGACAAAATTTTCCATACAAAAAATTTTGACAAAATTTTCTATAAAAATAAAATTTTGACAAAATTTTCTATAGAAAAAAATTGACAAAATTTTCTATAGAAACAAAGACTTTCTCAAAATATTAAAATATTTTGTCAAAACCATTGTACCATAAATCTGATATCAGCGCAAAAATGTCTACACAATGGTACTAAATCATTCGCGGGGGTACTACGGTACTGAACTGGGTGAAAAAGTTTTGAAAAAAGTGCTATAGTACTGAATTTTCCATCCCTGGTACATTGTGTTAGGAAGGGTGGCGAAATACTCTCTTATTACTGGATGCTGCTCGATTGTACATTAAACTAATGATAAGGGATCTCATTTTTTTGACACAGTATGTGTGGAACCTCCTAGTTAATCATTTGGAACATAAAAAAATGTCAACAAATTAGTTCAGATTACGACAAAGCCCCCACACCCAGAGAAGAAGTATGATCACCTCGTAAAGCAAAATGTTATGAATGAACACGTTTGTCCGCAAACATACTATTTTCTCGGACATTATGATCTGATTTCGATAACCATTTTATTTTTGGTGAGAAAACAAGATATTTGGGGCCATATATTTCATGTTCCCTTTCCAGGTATAACATTTTGCTCTAAGAGGTGATCGTATTCCTGCTCTGCGTGTATAATATAGTCGAAAAACTAGAAGATTATTTTCCAGATCGGTCTATGTGGAGACTATATAAAAATTCGTTACCGAAAATGGTACCGAAAGAATATTAAATTGCCAAATTCAGGAAAATGAGATGAACTGTGACACGAATAAAAATTGATCTCATGTCAAATTTTTACATCTATATTCGTTCCACTGATGCTGCCGAATATGATTGAAATCAATACAAAACTTAATTTAACACGGATTTCTTTTTACGTTGAAGATAAAGATATTATTTTACGCATTTAGCCAATGCAACAATTAATGAGAAATAGTCCCATGTTCTGGTTTACTAATTCGCAAAACGCAAAATTTTAATTTTTCAATAACTTCTGAACCATTCCACTTGTTACCAAGAAATTTCTTGTGATTAAATTCCTTATCGATAGACAGTGTGTAACAATTTCGTGTTATAAATAATTGTAGTTGCAAAAATAAAGTAAGTGAAAAAAATTGCGTTTTGCGAATTCGTAAACCGCGGGTGATTAACGAAAAATTGATTTTTATTTCAATTTTAACTATAAAAATTTTTTAAAATATTATGAATACACACATTTATAGGTCACCCTGTATGTGAACTGATTACAATTAAATTGGCCCATGTACTTGACACAGTAGACGACGATGGTAACTTAGTTAGTGTTGTTGCCAACACAACATGGCCATTCATTCATGCAATAGCCGAACTCTCATTCATTTGAGCCATGTCTCCGGCAATGTCATTATTAGCGAAACGAACGGCCGATATCGGCGATGGCAATCGTGACAAAATTGCCAAATGAATGATTACTCTTGTCTTCATTTGTTTGCTCTTATTTATGTTGGAAAAACGATGGTTTCTCACCACTTATCCTTATCTTTAGTACATACAAATCGGGGAATGTGTGTGAGTGTGTAAGCAAAGTGTGCAATGGAAGTTTGCAAGGGAGGTATGTGTGTTTGTGTATGTGCTTGTGAATGAGCGTTTAAATCGAATTTAGCTATCATGATCACTAGAACGAAACAACAACAAAACATTCGTAACGGTGGTCATGTATCTGCATATAATTCACCGATAATGCCCAATCATTTGTACCTTAGACGAGCTAGTATGCCTCAAAATGTTGTGAGAGTAAATTCAGAAGAAACCAAAACAATGACACTGTTTGTCTCGGAGGAGTTTTTCGTTGGTCTCCGAAAGCACCCGTCGATCGTCACAAACTCGCCCTAAACTAAGGGGGTTGCTAAAGAAACAACACGAAACGCACAATAGTTCATCACGATAGTTCTTGTGGTGGCACTTATAAAGGTTTACCAAAAAGAGTGAAACGGGAACGGGTAAGGGGATTTTTTTTTTTGTAGGAATCCACATCTAAATTTTAACAACCATTGTGACGAATGTGACACTTGTGATTTGTGATTCAAATGTGTAAGACGTCATTGACAAGACCTACGGAGCTTTTGATATAGACAAGGCAATTGTTTTTACAAATAGGTCGACCCTTTAGTGGGTAGGATTATTTGGAAAATGGATCCCGACAATGATCCCATTATGTTTTATCAAAAAACATTTGAGCTAAGGCAAGAAGGACATTGTTAACAGCCAAAAATAAAATACTAAACTACTCCTTAATATGAACTTGTTGTTGTTGTTGATACCTCTTGAAGCCGAAGAGTTTTTTTTTAATATTTAAGTTTTTGTATCCGATTTACAGGTCATGTAAGCTCATTTCACCTCTCTCGGAACGTTTAGCTCAACCGCGAATGTCGCTACTGGGGAAACCTATCAACTACAATCGCGGCAGCCGCCGTGATGCGCGGTACAGTAGACATGCAGAGTCGTGTCTACAATTTCCTGGAACGACCCAGGGGATTACCGGCTGTTCTGTACCACGTGATGGTGTAAGTATCAGCCACATTCATTTGAGATCCTTCATGGTCATTTTTGTCTTTGTCTTTTTGTTTTCAGTTTTCTTCATGCCGTCTTCACCTGCCTTTGTTTTGACGTATTACTCAACGCAATCAAAAGGTTACGAGGACGACGCTTTGAAATATTATTTTAGGATGGGAATTATTTAGTTGTTATTGGCTTCACAATGGAATTTTCCTTACGGTAAGTATCGTTCATCGATCGCAATAACCAATTATTCATTCAAGTGACATTAGTTGCTTCTAAGGTGTCAATTGTCTAACAGTTTACTCAGTGATAAATTATTGGAAATATTCGATCAATTCTTCAAAAACAAAAAATATCCTCTAATCTCAATTAAAAATCACAGCGAAATTTAAATTCTTTTAAGATAAACTTTGTTACCTTCTACTAAAAAAATGATTTTATGGAAGTGTGAAGAATTTTAGCCATAATGCCAGTCAATGGCAAATAGATCCAATAAAGTTGTTGGGAAAATTTGCGCAACACTTCCGCCCATGTATTAATGGAGGGCAACAGTTGTGAAGCAAAATCAAGTGCTACCGTAGATTATTCATAATTTGAATTGAAATATTCAAATTTTGTATAACTTTATTTTTGGAGTTGTAATAAACTTTAATTGCAATGGAAATATTACCAATGCTATCTGTTCGAAAATTCGTTCTATCCTATATATTTCTTATCCAACCTTATTATGCAAATTTTTAAAGATTGAGTTTTATACTTAAGCGATCGAATTCGAAATGGCAGAGAACCGGCAGGAGTATGCCTTTTCATATCGGTAACCATACCGGTGTACTGAAGAAAGGGAAGTAAAGCGGAAAAAAAGAATTAAAAGTGAATATAAACAAGTGGGAATTCTACCTTTGAGGACCTAGGATAGCCAAGGAATCATTTACATTGGGACATTTACAGGCGGGACTATACCATGTTTCAGGACGATTTTTCTCATTATTTTAAAAGAAAAGATCCCATCTTCTTAAAATGACGGAATGAAACATTATCCTCAAATATTATTCACACTTAGAAGGAGAAACTCTTGCCATACTATTTTCTCTGGCCTATGGGGCCAGTATACTGGTTCAATTAAAACAATTTTTAACACAATTATGTTAGATATTTTTAAATAATATTTTACATGCAATCTCTTTATACATTTCGCTTACCGTAAAGCGTTTGACTAAATTACAAAATTCTTTCACGTATTTCATTATTTGGAACATTTCTATATTTCTTCGCCACGTCAATAGTTTTGTTTAGCAGTAGGTTTTGTCAGAAGCAAGCGTGTGTCGCAGTCACCTCCCCAATTTGTAATTTATAATTATTGCTTATTGACAATTTTTATATCTGACAAGCCGAATAAAATTAGCTTAAAAAATCCATTAGAAAAGCTAACTAAGTTTCGTTCTTCAAATATCAGAGGGTTCACTGGCTGCATATGCCATATATATCTCAAATTGTTATGGTCTAGAATAATCAGTTTGTGATAAAAATTTCATTTGTATTTCCAGCAAAATATATCTTTTACTAATGGTAATGAAGAAAAAAAAATAAAATTTTTCTCGTTGAATCGAAAAACACTGGCATTTGTATACCAAAAACAAAGATCATTTCAATGGAGGAACTATATCTATTTCGTGGGGAAAAATTATGGGCGTAAATTAAAATGAGTTTAAAACAGGGTTTTTATTTTTTAGTAAGGTTATTGCCACAATTACAACAGTCTTAATTTTTCAGATACATTCGTTTTTAGTCAATATAAGGTTACTCCAAATTAAAGTTCTTTGACATTTGGGCTTTATCAGCGTTCGCTGAATTCCCAGATATCTTCCAAAATAAAATTCACAATCAATCATATTTTTGTTATTTTTCATCCATCCATCCATTTTTTAGTTATCATACCAATGAGATTACTAATAGTCACAAATAGTTTTTCAACAATTATTGCAGGTTTATTCACATTAAAAACTATTGTGGCTTTTTTCAAGTCCATATATGGCCGGACTTGTCCAATGTTTACGCATATGGAAATAATACACTCACACAGTACTCATATTTAAAAGGACCTGTTAGCAACTGTTACGAATATGAGTTGAAATTCTTGTCCGAAACACCAATTAGAAACCGATTGAAATTGAAGCAGACAATTCTTGTCATTAAATAAACTTTTTATATAAAAATTCGAAATATTCTAAAACTATCTTTTTACTGTAGAGATTACACATTGAGTGTGACAGTCTTTTTGTATCATCAATGGAAAATACAGTGAAACCTCTGATTGAAAATTTGTCCACTTATGAAAGGTTTATACTGTAAATATGGTAAAAACATAGCAAACGTCTTCACAAAAGTTGATCCACTTTCGAAAGATGGCCGCTTTTTCAGAAGTGGTCCCAGATTGAAAGGTTTTTCACTGAATATAATAAAATAATATATGTAATTTCTCCCCTTTTCTCCTTTTCAGGACTGTGCGTCATTCCGGTTGTCAGGTCAAAGATACACAAGGATGTGTTGGGTCGTCTAAAATTTTGCTTTAAAACGACCATTTTGTATTATAGGTAAAATAAATGATGCCGGATATCGAAATCGCCTGGATTTGACATCAATATTTCATCACTTTCTGTGTTACTTTTGGCAGATATTATTACTATAGTTGCTTTCCGTAGCTTGTATATTAGGAATGCGGGGACTTCGGCGCCAAGTATTTGGCCACAAGTGCCCTAAGAGGATTACGCTTTTTCCAAATCATTAAAGATGGTACGCATTGGATCGCCGTGGTGTACATGGAAACTACTGGGGTCAGCTGTAGTATACGCACACAGAACAACCGTGAGTATTGGAACCCTACAGTCCATTTGCTTATTGTCCACTGGATTTTATATGGTTCTTCTCTGTTGTTTGATTTTATAGGAACTTTATACACTATGTACATGGATTCCTAGGCCTTTTATTATTTGCATGAATCGTGGGTTCTTGTATGTATCTGATGGAAAAAAGATGCTCAATTGATAAATTCAGTAATTTGCACAAGCCCTATTGGTGGCGGAGTGGTAAGTCATACTACGCATTTATTCGGCCAGGCCATGGCGATTGTTATTTATTCTCCACTTTAGATTACCCTGTGTACAGATATGGCTATGGCAAGACATTGCGTTCCGGAGACTTGCAAGGTAAACTTTTTAGCATCATATTTGTGCATTATTGGGCAATATCATTCTTCGCCTTGCCAGCGCGTAAGTTAATGAAGCAAATAGGGATATTCGCCTCTAAAAGATGCAACTTTCCTTCCAATTCATGTCTCATTAGGTATTCTTGGCAGTGCGATTTGCTAAAATTTGAAGGTGCAACAGCAACAGAGGCAAAAACACATGATAAACGAAGACGTCAGCCTGCTGCCTCACTTATACAGGCTCTATTGGCGCTGCTATGCAAGCGATGAGCATTCCAAATAATCGGTAGCCACATGGAAGATACACCCCAAGTTAGCTTTACCTTTAGCTTCCACCAGCCTCGTAAGTATCAAAACCCAACGCCCAGTTCACATTGCCCAAACATACATACTGTGTTAACGCGAACATTATAACAAAACCAACACAAAAAACAAAGTGAATAATTCACATTTAGAAAACGATTCGATCAAATCGAATCATCAATCATTGATACAACAAGCAAGCCATGGCCCCCAAGTGATCACTCTATCATAATGGGCAGTTGTGGTTTTGTGTCGCCTATGTGTCTAGCAATCAGCGTATGTTTTAGGGGTTTCTTCTTTTTCAAAATGTTTTTCTCTCAGCGCTAAAGCTTTTTGGCCCAATTTTTTTTTTTGAATCTTCAAAAAAATCTCTCAAAACACTTTGTCTTTATATATGCGCTCTCTCTTTCTCTGAATCTGGCTCTCTCTCAAATATTTCAGGAAACACTTATTAGAGAGAGCATTAGATACTCTAGCTGGAGTGTTTTGTGGTGAACCGGGAGCATAAGCCATTGGAGTGACTATTCACAATCTCTCTACTCCCTATACCCTATAGGAACTCCATGCACAAATACTCATCGCCAGAGTATGTAATTTTTTGAATAAATGAATATTAATTTTAAACATTGATTTTCCAGGCCCTGTTACTCAAGCGAAAAAATACTTTCGAAAAAGAAAAATACTTCGAAAAAGAAAAATACTTCGAAAAGATTTCACTGCCAGAGGATCTCCACTCCCAGGGGACGAAGAAATGTATTAATCAAGCATTCTTCTTCTCTCTCTCTTTTATCCACTCATGGCCGGACATTGTAATGTCTCTTATTGTGCGTGTATGTGTGTGTGTTGCGTGTTGGTGTATACATCATCGCATGGGTTTTTTTGTGTCATTGCTTTAACCAAAAATGCGACAAATCTCTCATCATTTATCTTTCTGTTCTCTTAGAAAGCGACAACAATAACTTCTTGTTTTATTTTTATCTTTTGCTTTCTCGATTTTTTCAGTTTCTTGAGTATTGGGACCAATAGACTTGTTTAGATTTATATTGAATCTAGGTTAAAACCACAACGATTGCATTTTCCAACTCACACACGTTTCGCCAGTTACTATTTTTTTTCCTAAGGAAAATCTCTCGCCTTCACCCTTTTTGTATTTCTCTTATTGTGTTGTTTTTTTTTTTATTACCTGCTTTTTGTCGAATCCATGCGATAATCCGCTAAAAACTTTATTACGGGCGCCCAAGGATTTCTTCTGCTCCATTCAACACGCTTAAGCAAACAGCTACAAATTTTGTATCCACAGCCAATCAATTCGATCAAAACAATTTTTTTCCCAATTATCATTATCAAAATTCTCACCCATTTCTCTTTCGGCTTTTTGTATGGTCAATGCGAAAAGCAAATCGACACTATTAAGCCACCAAAGGCCCTTTTCTTTATTAATACAAAAAAAAACTCTACAATATTAATTAGAAAAAAAACCAACACACTCACCATAATACCAGGAGTGCACCTTCTTCAATATTTCAATACAGATATTAATCATCTACGACCATCGCCAATTTAGGACCCATAAATTGACCCAAATGATCTCTCTCTTTGGGATTTCAAATCCACTTTTTGTAGATTTCGAGCGTAATATGAATGAAATTAATTCTTTGTATTTAGAGGAAACTTTTAAAAAAATCTAAATGAAATAAAATACTGAATGATAATAACATATTCCATATATAATGAAAATTAGAATAAAATCTACGTATTTCTCAAATCTATTTTGTATTTTCAACTTCATCTAATATGTCACACATACCACACAAAACTTAGTAAAATTTTAATATCAACCGTCTCTTTATACGCTACGTACAAAAAGAAATCTCCGGAATAAGGTTGTCGATATAGAAAATTCCGTACTAAAATAACTAAACCAGATGGCAACGATTGTCTTTTTATGGTTAATTGATCGTGCTGCTCTTGTATTGATTTCAAATGTTTTATTCATGCTTAACATTTCAAATTAATATGGGAGATAAATTTATTTATTAAATCTCTAATTGTCGGGGCAGTAAGGCAGTAGAGATACAATGGATTTATTTATTTGTTCACAATTCCATGGCATTAAAATTTTTACTCTTATGATAATTTGTTTGTTTTGTTAAAGCTGTCTATTAGTCATTAACTTTGAATTTTGATGCTTCATGTTTTCTCAATCAGTTTCGACCAATAAGGCAATTATTGATGGCTCATATTTGCCCATAAACTCCTTTATTTGCATGATGTTTATTTGAATGTGTTAATAATCAACAATTAGTATCTCATCTAATAATATACACGCAAAGAAATTGCGATTTTTTTCTAAAATTAAAATTTATGTAAACGAAGTTTTCTCTGGTCATCGAAGAAATTTCTTAAAAGGCAAATGGGAGATTTCTTCAAAGGCAAACAGGACCGGTCGGAGTCTTTACAAAAATAATGAAATATCTTATGACAAATGTTTGCTTAATATATTATCTTGAATAAGAGGCATTTTTTTCAGTGTAATAATAATAAATAAACAAACAAACATGCCTCTACATGTAGTATATAAGAAAAAGAGGAAAGTGAATTCATAAATTTGCTGTAAACTAAACAAAAAACAAATATGGTCGCACATACAAATCTAAGTGGGACAAGTGGGCCATGCCTCTTGAGGGCCGAATTCGGGGTGCTTGCGGGTATTAAAAAGATATCTCTATTGGATCCATGGGGTGGCGTATGCAAAAACCTCGCAATAATTTCACAGGAATTTGCAAATTGTACATTCAGTTGAATAGAATATCATGGAAATGCGAATGTGCGGGAATTCCCAACTATGTTCTTCTCTGACATGCTTAAATAAATATTTTTTGAATGATAACATTTCATTGCTTTTATAAATTTCAATTAAAAAAATGACAAAACATAGCGTACTCCTGCATATAGAATATTTCTATTATACGATTAAAAAAAGTCGAATACAAGTTGAAGAGTGATCGATCTTAAAACACTCAACCTTTTGTTGTTGTAGATGTACAATTTAATCAATAATTTTTATGCACAATGTGTATCGTTCCCTCTTTATTTGTTTCCTTCTGGAAAACTTATCTACAATTGGAATACTTGCGTCTGATTACACTTCAACTTGTTTAAATATCCACTTTAAGATAACTGGTTTATGACTAACAGTTTATTAAAAAAAAAAATAATACTAAAAAATATTGCCGAGAAATGTATTCAAATATTTGTTTAAATTTCCATTATTTTATTTGTCCTTGATGTGTTTTATACCCGGTAAAATGGGGAAAATTTATTGTGAAGTTAAAATAAGTCCATCTCTCCATTAAAACGTAGTGACCCCGCTAGAAAGTAAAATGTTGGTTAATTAAGGAAAGTTTTGGTTAATTGTAGAAAATTTTAACTGTAATGTCACACCGTTTTCACATAAATAAGTAAATATATTTCGACAAATTCCAAAAAAAATTATTTGATATAATTATTTTTCTTTTCACAAAATTTCGAAGTTTGAAGGAAAAACTTGGAGTTCAAAATTGCAAAAATGTCTTTAGTACCATAAGAAATGCATGGTGGACTCATTATTGGTAAAATTTACAAATTTTAAGAGATTCTGAACTATTTTTTGGGAGACGCGAACTTAGTAAATCGTTATACTTCATTTATTTTCTCCTTTTTTTTAGTTTTAAGTTAACTAACTTTAAAAAGAATTGTTAAAGTCAAGAAAACTTTTTCAAAAAATTGGCTTTAATGCCACTCACTTTTTTGAGTATAGAAGAGCATTTTTGGATATACATTGAAAGTAATAACTTAGGAAGAACTTCCATTTTTTTTTTGCTGTAAGTGCGAACAAATTAACATTTCGATAAACATAAAGAGGTGAATCTGCAAACCCTTCTAACAAATGTTTTCAATCGCGAAAAAAATTTAATTGTGTATAATTTCTTATTTCATACAAAAATTATGTTTTAATAAAAATGAAAACAAAGAATAAAAATCTAAATGCGAAATCTTCTTAAAGAGTTCAAATGTTTATAGACAATTTTAAATGTATACGATTTTTTTAAAATTCTTTATTATTTTATAAATTTGCATGATTCGCATATTTTATTAAAATTGTATGAACATTTTTATTAACATTGTAAATTAATTTTTTTTGGAAATTTAATGGTCTAATTTTTAAGTTAAAAAAGTAAAGTAAAACTAAAATTCATTCTTTGTGAAAATTACAGTAAATTATGAAAATGTCAAATATTGGATTCCAATTTGAATCTCAGGAATTATATCGTACAGATAAAAAATCGAAAGAAAAAAAATAAAAGAAACTACTAAAAGTTTTCACAAAAATGCATTTCCCTACACCAAATTCAAACACCCATTATTTCTCTCCCATTCGCCCATCTCCTTCCCCTTCTATGCAATTTGCTAATACTGAGTTAAATTCATTAACCTCTGTCACAGCAATCCCACTGTCTCAATTGTTTCATAGTAATGCTGGCGATGGTGTTATTAATAATCATTATTTTCAATTTTATTTTATTTACACATCATGATGGTTTAAATTTTTAGTAGTTTTGCTTGGACTTCGATAAATACGATAGCTATTTACAAAAGTGAATAAAATTGTATATGTATCAGTGTGTGTGTGTGTGAATGTATATGTGTATTGTGTGGTATATTATTAATACATTTAACAAAAAATTATATTTGTATATAAATGGATAAGGGTATAGGGGATGGGGGGGGTGGGGTTATACAATAGCTTAGATATTCTTAA
>PGFW01003148.1:5719-18287 GCA_003123925.1 Haematobia irritans
ATAAATAGATAATTAAAGTTTTAGGTAAGGAATAATGTCCCATTACATTGTAAACGTGCTTTTGCTTTGCAAACATGTCCACTCATCCGCAGACACACAAGTGGATAACCGCATGTTTTAAACTTAAACACCCAAAATTTCCTTGAAAAGTATAATAGAAAAGTATCTGTGTTTATTTCATTTCTTTGGCAATGAATGTACCTCACACACACACAACATGAATATATATATATAGATAAATATAGTATATATATATAATATATAACATATAATTATATCTAATATATATATAATATATAACTAGATTATTATATATAGATTATAGTATATAGTAGACTGAAATGGGGTAATAAAAAAATATATTTTTTTTTATATAATTAATAAATTTGTAAAGTTTTGAAATAAAAACAAACCAAACCCAATAAAAAAAAAAAAATAAAAAAATTTTTTTGCTTGATTTTTCATTCCCCCACCGGAACTAATTAAAAAAAATAAAAATACTTGTTTTGGAAATTTTTTTCCCAATTAATTTATTTTTTAATTTTAATTTTTTAAAAAATTATTAATAAAATATTACCGCAACCGCAAAAAATTTTTCCCCAATTAATAATGTGGACATTAGGCGGCAAATGTATATATGGTTGAAATTTTGAGCCTGATGTGCCGATTGTATAGCATATCGAAATTGAATTTGTCGTGAATTTAAGTTTAAATTTGTTAATTTTAGAGATTTTTATGAGACGACCTGCTCTAAAATATATCCCATGTAAACTGATCATTCTATTTTTACTTTTTGAAAGCCCAAAGACATAAGATGTAACATCCGTTGTGGCCGCAACAACCATTTCGTGTTCGGATTTTCTTGTTACGCTAAGTGCACTTCAGGCTGCTTTATAAGTCCACAAATTTACGTCGACAATTTTTTTTCAACTAAAATTTTGATTGAATTTAAAAATATTTGCAAAAATTAATTTTTAATTTAAAATAGAAAATCAGAGAGCAAAATATTTTTCTTATGTTGGACCTTAGTAGGTGATGGTGTGGTGACGCCACGAGGGAAGAGGGGGAGGGAAGATAGGATGTCTCCCATACGAGGATGGAGTGATGTTTTGGTAGAGCCCAACGTATAGGACAAATATCTACGATAAAAATATTGATAACTGGGTACCGACTATATACCATCATATTTTTATTTAAACCAAATTTCACATAAAAACCGTTGTTGTTGAATAACCCAATCATTCAATATATGAGGAAGTATCGGACTTTTTTTTCTTTTGGGGGGAATTTAATATGTTTAGTCTGAAATTTTTGTTTATGTTCATTTTATAATACAACATAAAAATCACAATATTGTTTTATATTTGAGGAATCATTTTTTCTCACTTTAAAAATAATATAAATTTTGAAGATATATTTGACTATACCACTTGTATGATTTTTATAGAACAACAAAATATTGAAAATTATTTTCTTCACGTAATAAAAAATAAGTGATGTATTTAAAACTAAGGAAAATTTTGTTTAAAGTAACAAGAAAAAAATGGTTTTTGTAAAAATTATAATTTAATATATCCCTCAATTCAAATTATTTTTCAGACTGAATTACACTATATATATATATGCCGCTTATAACTATCAAGCTAAAAAAATAACTATATGTTTGATTTAATGTGTTTTTTTTGTGATGTTTATAAAGAAAATATGAGAAAAATAATCTTATCCTCTTATAATCGCTCTCTCGTACCATTATAGGATTGTGAGGGTAATAGATTAATAACTTTGTTCTATTTTTTTTTCCGTTATGTAAAAACAAATCGAAAAATATTTTTGTCTTACTAAACAACACCCAATTTTATATATTTTTTGTTGTAAATGGAGGGGGTAATTAAACTCATATTTTGTGGTAGCGTGGTGGAAATTTGGAACAATGGTGTTAGAAAATAGATCATCTAAACAAACACGTGCCAGAATTGGTCCATAATACGGTCTATTAAAAAATAAATTTTTTTATGGTGAAGTACAACCAGGTTTTGCTTGTTATTATGTTCTCTCTGGAATCGAAACAAAATTTTTGTTAATTAAAACCAACAAATATTTTAATTACAAAAATTCATTATATTAATCTCCTTCTTTAATCGGATTTTTTTTTGTCCTTTTTTTTATAGATGTTCTTCCCGCTCTTTTTATGCGCTCCTCTTATATTAGAAATTAAGGCCTCAAAGTTTCCGAATCACCTCTTACAATTGCATGCCGTAATTTATTTTCCCTGCGAGCTTTTTATCCACTGAGAACAAGAGAAAAAGTCGCTGACGGGGCCAGATACTGAATTTTTTTATGTAAATGTTATCTGAGGAGGTGCACGCGAGATACTAGTGGAGGACTATGCTTATATTTGTATAGTCCTAATCTATAATATTTTATTCGAAAAAATTTGGTGTGAAGCCAACAAGTCTGGTACTCAAACTTTTGAATTAAATTGTTGATGCATCTCGGTCCCCAGCGATTATATTTAAATTGATTTGGAATACTATAGTTATTTCTATCTTAATGGTATATATACTTTTCAATCTATATCTCTCCGCGATCCCCTCCTGGCGACATTTACTATATTACTCTGCTTGTTCTCTAATTTTAGGAAAACGCAAAGGGGCAACAGAACCATATAAATATTCAAACTGTTGATGATACCGATTCAATGGCTGTGTGAAACAAGTGAACAATCAAACATTATAAAACCAACAAAAAGGTGTTAGGTCCATAGGTTTAGGCTATAGTATTAGGTGGACAGCCGAATGATATCATGGCACATAATAAAATCTTCAAATACACCATTTATTGTTTAGTTGCAAGTTACAAAAACTACATTGTATTGAGGGACAAATTCAATTATATTGAATATTTGCTTCCGATTAATTAAGACACAAATATTGGAAATTTGTGTTCTTCCGTTAAATTCGTGTGTATTTAAACTAAGGAACATTTTGTTTAAAGTAAAGAAAAATGTTTTTGAATTAAAGAAATCGGCCACAAATTAACTGAAATATTTAAATCCGCTTCAAATAAATAAAGCTAATACTCTATTTTGAGTTTAAGTTTTTTTTGGAAATAAAAAAAAAAAAAAACATTTTATACCTCCACCATAGGATGCGGGGGGTATTAGTAACTTTGTCATTTCCGTTTGTAAAAATCGAAATTTGCTCTAAAACCCAATAAAGTATATATAATATTGGGGGCGTGGTGAAATTGAACATGGTTGTTTAGAAAATGTCTCTAACAACGTGCCAGATGTGTCCATGATCCGGTCTTTAATTAATAAACAAAAGGTTTTTGGCTGATAAGTCCTCGTCGAACAGAGAAAACGCTCCATTTTTTTATCAAATTGCCATTTTTATTATCAACATAGTTCCTTCAAGAGGGCGGTTTTGCCTCCAAATAGGCGCTCGTTTCGGCGATCACCTCTTCATTGCAGCCGAAGTTTTTTCCCTGCGAGCATTTTTTCCCTGAGAACAAGAAAAAGTCGCTGGGGGCCAGATCTGAAGATACGGTGGGTGGAAGCAATTCGAAGCCCATCATCGAATTTTTGCATCGTTCTCAATGAACTTGTGGCACGGGGCGTTATCTTGATGGAACAACACTATTTTCTTCTTCATATTTTGCCGCGATTGCGACCTTCAAACGCTTCAATAACGCCATATAATATTCACTGTTGATGATCCGGTTCAAATGTGGAACGTGGTGTTAGGTTTAGGTTAGGTGCAGGTTTGGGTGGCAGCCCGATGTATCAGCTCCTTAGACTATTCCGCGCCATTGTGATATCCACGATTAGCGAACTTCGCTCCTTATCACCTGCTGCCGATTCTATGTTTAGCACAATGACAAGGAACCTCATTTTTATAACCGAGTCCGAACAAAGTTCCACATTGCTGTGAAACCACTTAGAGAAGCTATGAAACTCTCACAAATGTCATCAGTATTACTGATAGGGAATAATGCACGGCTGAAAAGCTTTTTAGTGTTTGGTCAAACCATGGAATGAACCCATGATCCTTTGTATGTAAGGCAGGCATGCCAACCCCTGCACCACGGTGGTTCGCATCCCAATATACCTTTAGGCGATTGAGCGGAAAAAATGATTCGGGGCAACCAACAAAGCAGGACAAACTTGATACCGAAAAAAACTAATAAGATACCGGAGATAAATTGCAGGAACTTTGGAGGAACGAAACAAAAGAGCAGATAGACAGACCAAATTTTAACCGACATAAGGCAGGCATGCTAACCATTGCATCACGGTGGTTCCCATCCCAATATACCTTTAGGCGACTGAGCGGAAAATAATGATTCGGGGCAACCAACACAGCACGACAAACTTGATACCGAAAAACTAATAAGATACCAAAGGTCAAATCTGGGGATCGGCGAGACTGCGGCAGTTATTTTAAGGTTATAATCGCCCAGCATATATGATTAATAGTCCTTCATAGTTTAAAAATCGTTACATTTCTATTGGAAGCATACTGACTTGAGAGAATAACTTCCGTATTCTGAAATTTGTAAAAGTAGACTATAATATTTAATTCATGGTGGTGGTATTTAAGGATATTCGCCAGACTGAAACTTACTGCTGTAATTTATAATACTTTGTTTAAATTGACTTTGGTGATGATACTATCGATTCTGTGATTGAAGACATTTCCATTAAAAATTTGTTGGATTAATTAATTTCATGAAGAATTGTAGTATTTATTATCAATAAATAAAAAAATTAACAGCATGTGAGGCAATGGTGAGCTTTTTCATTTAATTTCACAAAAGGATATACATTTGATATGAAAAGCTTTAACTTTTAAAAAATAAAAACAGTCTCAATTTGAATTGAAAAATGCTGCTAGATAATATTTAATATAAAATATTTTTTGTTTTAAATTCCGCTGTATCCTAAAATTCAATAAAAAGTATCTACCACTTGATGTAATTCATTGTAATATTGCTAGTTCTTTATTTACAAAACATCATAAGATTGTGCTAATAACTTATTTGCAGTACTTAATAATACCAAAGTTTTTAGTTTGCTCGCAACATTTGCAATGTCAACTTCACTACATGTGCCGCTTAAACGGCGGCAGTACTGAGAAATTTTCCAAAATTCTCTCTCCCTCTGTGAAACATACCAAGCCACCACATCAAAAGGTAAATGCAATGTGAGCAGTGCTAATGCTGTGTGTTGTGTTAATGTGTTATGCTTTTAATGACACACATTTGTTTTAAAAAGGGAATCGAGTTAAGTGCATTACTCTGACTTGCATTTCGAAAACTTGAAGCCAAATTAAAAAGAAATATAGTACACGCTTTGTACTTTCATTTAGTGTTGTTTGCTGTTAATTTTTCATTATTTTTGTTGTGTTGTTTTTTTTGTGCCTTTTTGAAAAAAATAACTCTACAAAGAAAGGAAAACTTAGTGCAGTTTTAAGTTAATTACTCCATCAAAGGGAAATGAAAGGGTTTAACATATGCATGTTTTTTATACCCTCCACCATAGGATGATGGGGGTATATTAACTTTGTCATTCCGTTTGTAACACAATCGAAATATTGCTCTAAGACCGAATAAAGTATAATATAGTTCTGGGTCGTGGTGAAATTCCTGAGCCGATATGATTCATGTCCGTCGGTCCGTCGTCTGTTGAAATCACGTAACTTCCGAACGAAACAAGCTTTCGTCTTGAAAACTTGGCACAAGTAGTTGTTATTGATGTAGGTCGGATGGTAATGCAAATGGGTAATATTGGTTAACACTTTACGTATAATATATCTTACGTATAATAATATATATATTTACGTAGCCCCCATATAAACGTGAGCCGCAAGATTAGCTTGGCGAAGCCACAAAAGAGAGCAAATTTCATCCGAATCCGGCTGAAATTTGTACGTCGTGTTTATTAGTACAAGTCTCTAATAACCAACGCAAAAATGTACCACTCGGTCCCATAATTATATACCCTCCATATAAACCGATCCCCCAGATTTGGCTTGCGGAGCCTCTAAGAGAAAGCAAATTTCATCCGATCCGGCTGAAATTTTAGTACATGATGCTTGTATATGGTGTCTAATAAATTGGTCTATCATCGGTCTATAATTATAATATCCCCATATAACCGGTTTACAGAAGCCTGGTAAGAGTAGTAAAATTCTGTCCGAATCCGTTTGAAAATTTGAAACATGGTGTTTAGTTATGTCTCTAACAAACCATGGCCAGAAAGTGTCCATATCGGTCCCATAATTATTATAGCCCCTATATATAAACCGATCCTGCCACAGATTTGAACCTCCGGAGCCCCCTGAGCAGCAACCTCATGCCGATCTGGTTCAAAATTTGGAACGTGGTGTTATATATCGGCCGCTAACCAACCATACAAATTAGTCCACATCGGTTCCCTTAGTTTATATATAGCCGATCCCTTAATCACACAAAAATTGGTCCATAAATCGGTTTTTATTAATCATGGTTGCAACTCCGCAGCCAAAAATAAATCGCTACCAAAAATTTTATTTCTATAGAAAATTTTGTCAAAATTTATTTCTGTAGAAAATTTTAGTCAAAATTTTATTTTCTATAGAAAATTTTGTTAAAATTTTATTCTATAGAAATTTTGTCAAAATTTATTTATGTAAAAAATTTGAACAAACATTTTTATTTGTATAGATGAAATTTTCTGTTAAAATTTTATTTCTTATAAATTTTGTCAAAATTTTATTTCTATAGAAAATTTTGTCAAAATTGTATTTCTATAGAAAATTTTGTCAAAATTTTATTTCTATAGAAAATTTTGTCAAAATTTTATTTCTAAAGAAAATTTTGTCAAACATTTTATTTCTGATAGAAAATATTTGTTAATAATTGTTATTTCTATAGAAAATTGTTAAAATTTTATTTCTATAGAAAATTTTGTTCAAAACTTTATTTTATATAAAAAATTTTTGTCAAAAACTTTACTTCTATAGAAAAATTGTCAAAATTTTTATTTCTATAGAAAAAATTTGATTCAAAATTTTTATTTCTATAGGAAAAATTTTGTCAAAATTTTATTTATTAAAAATTTTGCCAAATTTTTATTTATATAAAAAATTTTGCCAAAAAATTTTATTGTACAGAAAATTTCTTGTGAAAATTTTTATTTCTATGGAAATTTTTGTTATTTTTATTTTATAGAAAATTTTGTCAAAACTTATTCATTTTTATAAATTTTGTCAAAATTTTATTTCTATAAGAGAATTTTTGTCAAAATTTTATTTCTATAGAAAAAATTTTGTCAAAATTTTATTTTCTTTGGAAAATTTTGTTAAAATTTTATTTCTATAGAAAATTTTGTTAAATTTTGTTCTCTATAGAAAATTTTGTCAAAATTTATTTCTATAGAAAATTTTGTCAAAATTTTATTTCTGTAAAAAATTTTTGTCAAAATTTTATTTATATAAAAAATTTTGTCAAAATTTTATTTGTATAGAGAATTTTGTTAAAATTTTTATTTCTATGGAAAATTTTGTTAAAATTTTTATTTCTATAGAAAATTTTGTTAAAATTTTATTTCTATAGAGAATTTTGTTAAAATTTTATTTATATAAAATTTTGTCAAAATTTTTATTTGTACAAGAATTTTGTTAAATTTTTATTTCTAATGGAAAATTTTGTTAACAATTTTATTTCTATAGAAAATTTTGTTAAATTTTATTTTGCTAATAGAAAATTTTGTCAAAATTTTATTTCTATAAGAAAATTTTGGTCAAACTGAATTTCTATACGTATTTAATCGGTCTTTTTTAATTTAATATATACCAGAGTATATGACTTACAACTTTAAAAGACGGTGTTAGGAGGTTTCAAAGGATACCTTGTCATCGCAAGCGTTACCGCAACACAAAGTAATTCGATTTGTGGATGACAGTCTTTAGTAAGAAGTTTCTACGCAAATCCAATGGTGGAGGGTACATAAGCTTCGCCTGGCCAAACTTTCGGCGTATGTATATGAAAGTCGAGGCGGGCGCTACTATGGTATTACAAATTTTTGATTATCATTCTTAACACCTTCAAAATTTGTTGAGGAGCTATATAAAGGTTTTATATTCCCCATCATAACAAAATTTTTAAAATACTAATCTCTGACTCAAAAATTTAAATGTAATGACCGTGACAAAACCACAAGTTAGTTAAAAATAATATAGAAAATATTTTAAATTGCAATAAAATTTCACGAAGCCTGCAATTAATGATGCTATCGTTTGAGTACATACGAATTAGAAGTATAGGTAAATTTCAATAATTTTTGCGACTTAGCAGTGACGATTTTACAAGGAAAATTTTGGAATTTTGGTTATATTTGCTAAAATCGGAAGAGCATATATATGGGGGCTTTGTCTAATTCTGAGCCGATTTTGATAAAATTTGATAAACATTTGCTAAAAATTTTAATTGTACTCTCAGTGCAAAACTTCAAAATTTTCGAAATAAAACTTTGTGAATGTAAATCGGACGGAAGATATATATGGGTGTTATATTTAAATCCAAATTTGGCATACCTAGCTAGAATATTTGTCCTAATATGCAAATTTCTGTAAATCGGAGTGAAATTTTGAACTCTGGGTCCATATAAGTGCGTATCGATATATAGATATATATGGCAGCTATATCTAAATCTGACCCATTTTAAACAAAATTTGGCATGCATGTTAATTCCATTCCTTCTGCACAATTTTAAGTAAATCGGAGTGAAATTTTGACCTACGGTGGTTATATGACTATAAATCAGACGACAGATATATATGGAAGCTACTATATCTAAATCTGAACCGATTACAACTAAATTCAGTATGTATATTTATAATGTTAGTTCTACTTCCTGTGCAAAAGTTTACGTAACTCGGAGTAAAACGTTGGCCCCTGACGCCATAGGAGTCTAAATCGGGCGAAAGCTATATATGGGAGCTATATCTAAATCTGAACCGATTTCAACCAAATTCAGTGCGCATATTTACAATGTTAATTCCACTCCCTGTGCAAAATTTCACGTAAATCGGAGTAAACCTTTGGCATCTGGGACCCTAGAAAGTGTAAATCGGCG
Organism: Haematobia irritans; assembly: GCA_003123925.1. NCBI lineage: Eukaryota > Metazoa > Arthropoda > Insecta > Diptera > Muscidae > Haematobia > Haematobia irritans. The sequence goes on from PGFW01003148.1 coordinate 14,838, forward strand.
AAAGCTATATATGGGAGCTATATGCTAAAATCTGATCCGATTCCAACCGAATTCGTGTGCATATTTATAATGTTAGTTCTACTCCCTCCGGAGCAAACCTTTGGCCTCTGGGGTCATAGGAGTCTATATGTGCTATATCTGAATCTGAACCGATTTGACTAATATTCTGCAAAATTTACGAGACTCACAAAACATACGATTATACGAAAATTAGAAGCAGATTGGTTGACAAATACGTCACTTATTACACAATCGGTTATTAATTATATGTAAATGGCAGCTGTTTCTAAATCTGAACCGATTTTTGCCAAAATCAATAAGGATCGTCTTTGAGCCGAAAAAAGACCATGTGCCAAATTTGAGGACAATCGGACATAAGCTGCGAGCTGTGCTTTGCACACAAAATTACATGAACAGACAGACAGATTGCTAAATCGACTCAAGAATTTAATGAACACCTCACCACTACCACAGTAGTGGTGAAGGGCATACAAATCAAAAGACTATATTATACACTGAACCTCTTTAAGGATCATTAAAGATACCATCTCAAATCCTTCAATGTTAATTCTACCATGTCTGTATTTCACGTAAATCTGTGGTCATTTGCAACAATTTGTTCTAAGAGATGGTCATATCCTTCTCTGGGTGTAGTTCGATTTCAATAGAACCATTTGGAAATTAAAATTCTATATCATTGCAAAAAATGCAAAGACTATAGTGTAATCAGCACAATACAGACAATTTGCCATTTCTTATATGCTTTAAAAGTAATTACCAGGAATTCACAAAACTTTATGAAATATCTATGAGTTCATGTGTGTATTGGAGAAATGGTAGAAAATCAAAGCTTTTACCCATAACTCCCTTACTCAAAAAAATCACTCTTACCTTCTCCTTACTGAACCAAAAATATTTTAAGCATAATGCACACTTTGCGCAAATTGCATTTTTGTGCTGCTAAATAAAATTTATGTTCTACGTTAGCGGTTTCCGTGGTTGTCGAGTGTAACATTTTGAGAAATTGCTGGCCATTTATTACAACATTATAATTTGTTGCCAGAGCTATGCAAACAAAAATATGTAGCCAATCCCAAATATGGACTACTGCACTAAAAAAACCATAGGCGTAGTGATAAATGGTATTGGATTTTGTAGGTAACGATGCGAAATGATTTCATGGACTTATTTTCGTTTCGATTTTGTGTGAACATGAAGAAGCTGTTTTAGAAGATCGATTATTTCCTGAAGTAAAAAAGAACGATCCATATTCTATCGTTACTTTCAGGCCATTGTGATACCAACAGTGGTAAACTTATCTCTTATCAAATTGAGTGCTACCCGATTCTATTTTAGCAATGACAGCCCATTAGAGGTCCGCAACAAAGTTCCACATTGCTGTGAAACCACTTAGAGAAGCTATGAAAAACTCTCACAAATCTCATCAGTATTACTGAGAGGAATAATCAACGCTGAAAAAGCTTTTTGGTGTTTGTCAAAACATGGAATGAACCCATGATCCTTTTGTATAAAGGCAGGCATGAAACCTGCACACGGTGTTGCCCCTTTCCAATATACCATCATAGGCGATTGAGCGAAAATGATTCGGGGCAACCAACAAAGCACGGACAAACTTGATACCGAAAAAAACTAATAAGATACCGAAGATAAATTCAATGGAACTTTGGAGGAAACGAAACAAAAGAGGCAGATAGACAGACCAAATTTTAACCGACATAAATATGGCAGGCATGCAAGCCAAGCACGTGGTTACAAAATACCTAGGCGCGACGAAATAACTGATGGCAACGCTCATTCAGTACGCTACTATACAAACTTAAATCCAACATCACATAACTGGAGATGGTGATAAGGGGGCTATAATATATTTTCAATGACGTTCATATGGCCATGGCACATGGTAAGGACCATATACGCATTTCACTATCTCACAGTATTCTCTGACGTAGGAATTGTAGCGAAACACGTATTCGTGGAATTTGCTCCTGTAAGAGGCTCTCGGAGTCAAATCTGTGGGAAATTACGGTTTATATGGGGCTATATAATAATTATGACCGATATGGACGCAATTTTTGCAATGGTTGTTAGGGACCATAATATCTAACATACTGTACCGAAATTTAACCTGATCAGAAGGAAAATTGGCTCACTCTATAGACGACATCCGGCAGGCCAAATCTGGGGGGTCGTTTATATGAGGCGCTAATCAGTATGAATTATGCAACGCGATATGGATACCAATTTTGCGATAATGGTTAGTTAGAGACCTATATACGTTAACACCATGTGTCAAATTTCAGCCGGATAGGATGAAATATGCTTACTCTTTATAGGCCTGCGCAAGCCAAATCGTGGCGGTCCGTTTATATGGGGCTATATAATAATTATGGACGCGATATGGACCAAATTTTCGCATGGTTGTTAGACCATCATAACTTACATCATGTACCCCAAATTTCAGCCGGATCGGATGAAATATGTTTACTCTTATAGGCTCCGCAAGCCAAAATCTGGGGTCCGTTATATGGGGCTAATACGTAAAAGTGGACCGATATGGCCCATTTGCAATACCAAGTCCGATCTGTCGATAGCTTGTTTCGTTCGGAAGTTAGCGTGATTTCAACAGACGGACGGACGGACGGACATGCTTAGATCGACTCAGAATTTTACCACGACCCAGAATATATATACTTTATGGGGTCTTAGAGCAATATTTCGATGTGTTACAAACGGAATGGACAAAGTTTAATACCCCCATCCTATGTGGAGGCGTATAAAAAGCATGTCCGTCTCCGTCTGTCTGTTGAATCACGCTACTGTATTCAATAGTATGCGCGCTATTCGTCCGTGAATAGCTTCTGAAGATTTCGTCTTCTGTCTGCATGCTGGCCAAGTTCGAGAGATAGGCTATAACGGTTCATTTGTTTTAACATGAGTGAATGGCATCTGAGCCATGAAATAAGACGCGATATACCCACGGATTGGGGTTCCGCTTGACCGTATTGCTAGAAATGGGTAATTTTTTTGTGATTCTGTCGATTTGCCTGACATTAAAAATCTCGAGGTATTTTACGAACCATAAATAGTGTGTGTCGCAAACGAAATGGTGTATAATATCGCTCCATGTTTTGGTATAGCCCCCATATAGACCTTCTAGGAAACCGTTGAAATTTGAAACTAGATTATGTTTAAGGGCCATAAATTGGTGTTCCGAATATATTGTGTGATGATGTAGAGATTTTGATATATCCCCTTATAAACCAGCCCTCCGATTTTGGGTCTAGGTTCTGTAGGTTTTTCAGAACCATAAATTTAGGTGAGATGAAGTTGTTGTGTATCTATGCATATTTTTGACATAGCACCCATATAGACTGATCTCTCCGATTAAACTCCTTGGGCTTATATAAGCCTTAGTTGTTATCAAATTTG
>PGFW01003152.1:0-12913 GCA_003123925.1 Haematobia irritans
CTACAAACATAATTTCTTTTTAGTCAAGCACGACCCAATGTTTTTTATATGGAATTCGGCCCTTTCCATCTCGGTGTATTTTTTATCCGACCCTCAGTCCAGAAAAACGTGTTAGGTTCTTATCATAAAACACGTAAAGATTCCTTGTTTTTCCGATTCTGTATTTTTCCATCTAATAAACTAAACGCTAAATTCGCCTCTCTATCTTCAACGAAACTTATTGAACTCATAACATAAGGACGCTCACAATTTTGACTACCTGCTCAATCATCGTTTGGAAAGGTTTCCTTGAGAGTATCTCATTTTACAACGTGAGGAATTACCTCCTTTAATAGTATAGATCGCATTGTGCAAACTCTCTCTATACGTGAGAAGAAAAGCGTCCCATCGTCTATGTTGTCTAGACCGTGTCCAGGAGCTTATCAGCCCAACCTGTTAATGATTGCGCGAGCTCTCTATATAATGTCTGACAACGATTAATTCGTACTAGTACATGTATCGCCGACATGTCATCGTTAGCAATATTCAAAGTAATTCTGCAATCTTTTGACCAAAAATTTCACGAATATGCCGGCTAATTGGGCCTAACTACTTGGTCATTTGCCCGGATTTAGACGTAATTCCAGTCGCATTACCTCTGTTAACACATTTTCGCGCTCCCCGGTCCGCTACAGAATGGGGGTAGCCCACAACCCAAGATTGACAGGTTTTGTATTGACCTGCATTGTAATATTTCACAGCGGTAGAAACCACCCATTTCAACTCGCCGTGGTGTATAAATATTTATTCGCCAACCAGATTCAGCAGAACTTAGCATATTTCTTTAACTTTTGCATTTAGTGCAAATATTAGGGTGTTACTCCTATAAATCTCCGAGGTTAGTTCTCTTAAGTTATCTAGCTATTAATAATATAGCTACCCTATCCTGTTATTACACGATTCGACGCGTTGGGCTTTGAAATAGTACATATAGTTTCCCCTCGTGTTCTGACTTACTCAACTAGGATAACGTCTATGTTGAACATAATTAAAGGAAAATGATTCTAAGGAATTGATAGCTGAACCATTTCTATATAATAGTTTAATTTTAATTTAAAAAATAACCGTGAACAAACTGGGTTTCAGCTTGAATAACTTTAACATAGCTACTCGCGCTTTATGTTTTTGCTCTGTACTAGTTATTTTATTTAATGCATATTGATTTATTATTTGATATATTAAACTACAAGTATCTAGAGCCTCTTTTATCTCGTACAAATAGTTTATTGGGCGCGTGGCTTGTGCAAAATTTTGTGGACGTTCTATGTCATTAGTTTCGTTGAGATAGTAGCACGTCTTTTATATGTTAATATGCTGATATAATAAATTAGCGAAAAAAAAGAAGTCGCACTCTAATCGTAGTATTTTGTGATTAAAATATCGTGTTTTCGTGCCCGGGAAATCCGACGGGAAGCTACATTGGCTGGAAGCAAAAAACTTGATGTGCTGAAATGAGTAATGAACGCTCTCTCCGGGACTACTTGCCACGGAGACTTTAGAAAATCACATTACCTCGATTTGCGATTCGGATATGCTGAAAGATACTCAAGACGCGTTGGTTGTAAATATGAAAGACATGTACGTCGAATCGTCTCTGAAAATAGTTGTGTGACGCTATACGCTCGTGATGTGATTTGAAGTAGTTACTATTAGTATAGATAGATCTTATCCAGATACGAACAACCAACGTCCACATTAATGTTGATTTTTGTGTGTTTATTATGCACACAGGTGTATAGTTGTAGAGTTTGGTACAGACGATCGATCCAATTTGTATAGGCTCCGAGCGTCTCGATCATGATCATCTAAAAGTTTCGATAAAAGCTCGTGACTCGACTCCGGTGTGCGTGCATATCTCGCACTTTCACTACCTCCAGAATATTTTGGATATTGCGTAAAGCTCTGCTTGACTCTCATTATATTAACTGTTTCTAATTTCGCTGCAGGTCTCGTAGCTCTTAGCTTGTTTCGACCGGAGAAGAGTAAACACCCAGTAAGTGTTGGTGATACTTGACTTGAAGCTAGGTAAGTTTGTGTCCGATAGACTTTTTGTGTGACTCTGTGCAAAAAATAACAAGCGTCCTCGTAGTTTCTCATTTCATGTAGATTTGCCATACTGTATATGTGATGACACTACTGTAGTATTATCAATGATTAATAGACACGTGGGCCACCTATTCTTAAATTCACTACACTCACTGAAGTTACCTAGAATCTCGACAATCTTGAGCAGTGAAGTGATACGACAGCCGACCAGTCCCAGTATGATACGTCCATCGGAGAGCGTACCGAGACAAAGGACTCAAAAGTCCGCACTTGGCAAAATGAGTTAAATTTTGTGGCCGCGTCTAGCTCTCATATAAAACTACTCATTGTACTATGCTTATCGAAAGTAGATCCGCGTGTTAAATTGTGGTTGCCAAGCTATAATATAGTATTTTCAAAGTTTCCGTTTATTTTTTTCCAATATACACTGACTTGAATAAAGTAATATTTCGATATATCCTCGACGAATCGATTTCAGGATACATATAAAAAATTTAGTCGTATATATTATTCTTTCGTATTCAAAAGGAGAGTCAGATTGCGACATGACTCTCAGAAATTTAAATCCTAACGTTATGGGACGTAACACAATTTTAACGAAAATATTATAAAAAACGATACAAGGATGTCATCGTTCTAGTGCTGCTTCTCTTAGAATTGTAATGTTCCCGGGCTCACGAGTGGTCTCCGAAATAATGAAGCTCATATAATCTAGATATCACCGAAAGTTTTGTCACGACACACCTTATGATACAATTTTGGTCTTGCAACCGGCGAGTGCCGTCAAGTTCAGTAGACGTGTGAGTGCGTAGTGCAGATCTCTCCGTCTCAGGTTTATTTTAAGATATGCCTACCCTCATATTATATATTTCCGTAATATAGTCCACTCCTGATTTATATAGTGATGAATCTTGTGGCTTCTGTTGGATCATACAGAACTTAGTTCTTTTACATCCAATTTTGCCCTTGAGTTTTAATCTCTTTAAGAGTTAGTATTTTTATGTCATATGAATTGAGGATAGAGCGTCTTTTGTGAAGCCGCAACTTTTTTGATATTGGCTCTAATGGTGATGTATGTACAGGTCTAAAAATGTGGAAAAAAATGGAATTTTTTTTGTTTCTTTGATAAAATTCTGTTTTCTGTAAGTTGAAAAATAACTTGTAAGCAAAAAACTTGTCTTTTGAGTTTCCTCTCGGTTCCCCCAGTAATACAACTTATAATTTGATTTGGTATGTAAAAATTCATAGTCGTTTGATATATGTGTATCACGGGAGCTAGTAGCGCCCGTTTAGATAGAACGCAATCTGCTCTGCAGAAATTTTACTTCGCTTGGGCTCGGAAATAGTAGAACCGCAGTTTGATGTCTCAATTATACCTCCTGGAGAATTGGGAATCTAGAGGTACTTGTAGGAGAACCACAAAATACGATTGTAGAACAAAAAATAATGTCTCAGATACAAATCGCGTCTTCGTATTTTTTGGTTATTGAGACTCACCCGTACAATATATAAGACACGGATTTCATCCTCCTGATATTTAGCATTATTAGCGCGCCAGCTTAGGCTCAGCTATAAACCACAAGATACTCACGCTATATATGTAGATATCGAATATTTTTGATTCCCTGTAAATATTTGCATAACTCTAATAAGTCGTATTGTGAGGTGACCACAATAATTTGACGGATGAGTGCTGCCATAGACTAGTGCAAAATTGATGGCCGCGCGAGCGTCACATTTGACAAAAAAACAACATACCGTGGTTGATGATTCTGAGGCGGTGTTTGCAGCTGTTAACATCGTATACACCCCAGTTTTTCCTCGTCGAGTGTGATGTGTGAATCAAGATCGCGATGTATATTATTTCGATTAGCTGGCCCCTCCCTCCTACCTCATCATCTTCAAGTCAACAGGATCTGCGCGACTCTTTGTCTCGGTCGTCTGGCTCGTAGTGGACAGCGACGTAGTGGAAACCGTAGCTTTTTATCCCAATTGCTTTGCTTGGAAAGCATGTATGATGGGTATACAAGACTCAAATTAGTACGCGAGTCCATTGGACAAGAAAGTAATGGGGCCTCTTGTGCCTGTATTAATTAGCGGTGAGTATAGCGCGTCCCCAATGGTATTATTTAGTTTATTACTTATGACTCTCTTGAGAAGGAGGAAACAGACACTCTCCGATTCAATATCTCAAAAGTTGCTCTTTAGTGTTATGTATCGGCTTATTGAATCTGCGTGAGTATCGTTTTTTAGTAACGCGTCCTTGACATATTTGCGCCCTCAATTGTGAGGATCTCTCCATACGGAACTCAGGTCCCTTCTTAGGCTACATAGAGAACGGAAGAATGAAATATACTCGGTGGATTACAGTTTTATCAGGTGGTTCCCATCTCTAAGAAGAGACCATATAACTCGCCTACTCTTATGTGCGAACATTTCACTTTAATTTCTTTGATTTACATGGAATGATGAATGGGTAATATTTAGATAGAACGATATTTACGTTGTGCTCCGGTATAGAAATAAAATTATCAGTAAGAATAAAATTTTGAAAAAATTTGTGTAACAAACAAAATTTTGCAAAATTTTCTATAGTAAATTAAAATTTTTGCAAAAATATTTCTATAGGAAACAAAATTTTGACGTGCAATATTCTATAGAAATAAAAATGTTTGACAAAACTTTCCGCAGAAAAACTATAAGTGCTTGTTCTTATAGTACTATTGTATTTTCGTGCCCAACTAGCTACATTTGAGTAATAATATTTTTGTGTACCCGATCTTCTTAGTGAAAGAGATAAAAAAAAACCATTACAAATTACAAAGTGTAACTAAAAATAATGTGTATATGGCGATTGTTTCGCGATATAATATGTGGTTACAGCGTAATATAAAGTCTGGTCACTCAATAGCGGCTCGTCCTTCCAATATAAGTTGAGAGTATAACGAGATAAACACAGCTATCTAACCTGCCTAGTCTACGTAACGTTTTCCTGAGAGGGTCGCCGGAACTCCGAGTATGTCGCGTACCGTCTTCTCATCCAGTAGGCTTGCGTTTGCAATTTTCATTATCTACATTCATTAATACTGTCCCTTCCTCCACTAACGGACTCTGAGAATACTTAAGTTCGCGGAGTAGACAGTGCTTGACTAGACATGTGGTCAACGTTAATCTCTTAAAACCTTAGAACACTAACACTAATCTTCTAAGCACTTAGTATGTAATTCCATACGTTGTCGATTTGGTCAAATATAATTATGATTTTTTAAAGATTCTCTCGAAAAAGACAGCCTAAGTAATTATACTCGAGAGCCGCGCGGAACAGTGGGTCGGGCTCTAGGCCCGATTAGTCAGTATACCGCTTTGCAATGATTGTAACTTTTTCGTTCAGCTTACCTACCAATTGCGGTATTGCGTAAAGCTGCCAAGCTTCTACGAAACAAGGTTACATTCCATTGCCTCAATCCATTTACTTGGCATTGTGGCTCATTCTTAAAACTTCTTACAATTGGTTTTCTAGATTTGTTGTTAGAGTCATCTCTGCGGTGTCGATACGTTCGGGTCATTTACTGTATGATCGAATACGAGGCAAAAAAAGTGTATGATATAGTTAGAGCTCTTACAAGATAATTACAGCACTGTGCTCGATAATGGACTTGTTGTACAGTAAGTAAGAACAGCCAGAGTTTCGCACAAATCTCATCGGAGGTTCGCATATGTAGTCCTGTGCATTAGGTATAATAGTGTGGTTGTTCTCACGATAATTAATACCTATATATGATGTGTGCTCTGTGATATAGCGAAACTCTGAATAATATGTGTAGATGGAGAGCGCTATTGTGTAATTGGGGCGACATCTCTCGGACGTTACAAGCAAAACATATCAAATGCTCTGTATGTGTGCACAAATAAACAGAATCATCTCCACATAAGTAGGAGTCTCTATATCAGTGCTACTCCTCTTTTTGGGAACACTAGGTTGTCAGGGCCATGGTTGGTTCAGCGGCGATATAAACAATTTCTGGTTATCCCTATAGTAAACAAGCATTAGGAGATACAAAAGTGGTGGCATACGCTAGGATCAGACTTAGTGGCCTCATTTATGCTCAAGTCCACGCTTGGATGAACATTTAGCATGCGTCAGAGATAGAGCCAATCTCAACACACTCAAACTATCATCGGTCTGAGGTCAAGGTATTATGTTTATGGGCTATGCTACTAGTAAGAGGATTATGGCCACACGGACTTGACTAAGATAGAGAATGGCGCCAGCATAATGATTTGGGGGTTTAAAATCCACAAGATGCAGTTTGAATACTTAGTCAATGTTAACTGCTCTACAAAAGATTCGCCAAAACTCACGGTTAAGCCATATCCTTTAGGGGGTTATACTCATTGCACACCACGGTATCAAATTCTTATCTCACCCGTGCTTAGCGAATCGGTTGACGTGCTCAATTGAAAATTTTGACCTCTGTTGCTCGTCCTAAATAATATAGGCAACCCGGAGGTCAAACGTCTCGGCTGGATCGGTTATGAACTCGTCGGAGCATTTAATAAGAGTATAATTTTATAGACGTATCTGATAGAGAAACCAATTCAGGTGCGCGAATGGTTGTTGGCAATACAAAGACTATACAGCTGATAAGCCATTGTATTAGTACTCGTGGCCACGTAACCAAATTTCCAAAAAGCCGAAGATGGAGAATGAATTTATGCGCTGTGGTCAAAAAGAGGCTACTGGGAAGTGTCACCAGATCTGGACTAAAACCGAAAATTGTGCATTGAGCTATTTATAGGAACCGTTTAATGGCGGGGCACCTGATATTATACGATTATGGACCGCATATCCGATCCAATTTGTAGCATAGGGCAGTTTGAGCGCCATTATATTAAACACCACGTTTATCAAATTTTTACAATCTGAGTCCATCGTACATTTTTGGTATTCTTCAAGAGTGTTCCGGAGGTCAGAATCTGGTCCGTGATCGGTGTGATATTCGGCGGTGCTTATATTATTAATTTATTTTATTGAACGCGATTGTCGGTAACAATTTTAGTGCCTGGCCTGCCGTTGCTGTTAGAGACCATTATCACTAAGATCAAAACCAGAGCTAGACCGCATTTTTTTCAGCCGGAGAATCTGGAAGTCAGACGATATGAAAATATGCGGTTCTCTTGCGCTGTGTGTGTGATTTCTCACGCGGACAGCAATATTCGCAGTAAGAGGCGCAGGAACTACATTCCGCTTCAGTTGTGTCATATATGGGGGGGTCGGCTATATCAATTCATAAGGTACCGATGCTGCGCACCAATTTTTGCATTGCGTTGTTTCAGATATTCATATATACTTGACATCACGTTACCAAATTTCAGACCGCGAACTTGGCGCATTATGAAATTTCGTTCTTCTTTTCTCAGTAGACGGGCCGTTGCAAGCCAAATCGGTAGGGATCGGCAGCCAAATCGGTTTTATATGGGACCATATATATAATTATGGACCGAATGTCGGATGACCTAATTTTTTGCACGGCTCTGTTAGAGGACCATATACTTACCATGCTACCAAATTTCCAGCCCGCGTGATGCGAGGACATTTGCTCTATCTTAAAGCAGGAGAGGCAACGTTCGTAAGCCAAATCTTTGGGGGGGTCCGTTTATATGGGGCTATACGTAAAGTGGACGATTTATGGCCCATTTTCAATACCATCCTGACCTACATCAATAACAACTACTTTGCTGCCAAGTCTTTTCCAGTCGATTAGCTTTTTTCGTTCGGAAGTTAGCGTGGATTTTTCAACAGACGTACGGACGGAACTACTTTCAGAATCGACTCAAGGTAATTTCTACCACTCACCAGGCAAATATATATAACGTTCTATAGGGGTTCTTAGGAGCTAATTTTCGATGAGCTCGTGTTACAAATGCGTAAATGGAGCCCTACAGTGAAGTATACCGCCATCCTAATAAGGTGCGATGATGTACGGATTATACAAAGTGTGTTCACCAAGACAACTCACGCGGTGCACATACAGTCATCTCGCAGAACGTTGATGCGGCAACAAAATTCATGGGAATTGGGCTTCCGAATTGCTTGCCCACCCACCGCTCATTCGTGCCATGCATCATGGTCCCAACCAGACGATCATATTTTTCCTTGTTTCTCACGACCTCAAAAGGGCATGCCTCGCACCGAAATTGGTATCAAAAATAAATTGGGTTGAAGGTCGTTATAATCGTCCATGGATATCGTGCGTCTTAAAGCGAACTTCGCCTAACTATATATATAAAATTACAAATTATGTTTGTTTATTTGCTTTGTTGTTTATTATGTATGTTCCGGCGTCTGGTGACGTCCGCGGACAATACGGCTACACCTGAAACCTCGCATGTATTGACTTGCAAGAAACTTTCAGAGGATCGTGGGGCCGGCACTTCATATTTTTGAACTGCAAAATAGCAAACAAAGCTTCTTGAAACTTCTAATTCCACAACAGTGGACGGCCTGGGTAGCACAGGACCCCGGGGAACATAAAATAGCTGATACCTCATTTTTATTGAAGCAATTTATTATGGTTCCGCGTGAGAGGACCTCACCCTCTGTCCGAACTTTTGGAAATTTAGCGCATCCCATGAACCGAATTTGCTTTTGAAAATTTTGCGATTGAAGATTGGGATGGACCAAGTAGCGGTTGGCATGCTAGATCAAAGATCTCCGTTTCTTTTCTATTTGCGAGTATATGGCGAGGCTGAGTAGGGATGGTCCTCCCCTTGTAGTTCGAACTTGTTTTTAAAGATACTCCAGCTCGCCTTAAAAAACTGAAAACACTTCTACCTTTACATTGATCCTGAAGATTTATTCAGAAAGCTGTGAAAAAGAGTGTACTCGCTAAGGTATATGATCAATTCAATTATATGTTAGTGTTCTTCAGGCGTCGGACCATGAATGTTAATTTTCAAGTCATAGCTGGTCTCGCGAAGTTAATTGAAGGACCGGAACCTCCCCCCTTGCCCTACTTTTTTGAAACTTGGAAACGAGTAGAAAGTATATGCGATTTGCTTGTATATCTTTCGGCTGAGATATGAATTGTTGTGGTTGCGCATTCTAGAGAGCACTAAAATACCAGCACTTACATTTATTTTCAAAAATTGTTGGTATCTTGGTCGCTGGCAGGGGGACCTCCCTTTGCCGAATTTTATTTTTTTTTTTATTTATTTCTTTTTTTGAAGTACAAATCAAAAAATAAACTCCCCGCACTTTGAAATTTTACGGTAAACTAAAAACGGCCACGATTTATGAAAATTTATATCAGGATTTCCTGACTTTTTTAATTAAAAATTTAAGAAGTGGCCCATAGGGAGACATCCCGCTTCTCTTCCTTTAGGTACATAACAGAGAACACAATGTACTTTACCGAACAGTTTACTTGAGGAACTGAGGGAGAGAGTTACAGTATCATTAATACGCTTTGATACCTGATTTTCGTGATATTTGGACGTGAAGGACGCAGTACTTGGCTGGTATAACTTTGTGTTTGACATCTTTCTGGGACGTTTTTACAAAGATACGCTACATCACTTTTCTGATATTTGGTCGGGGGAGGAGGTCCTCCTTTCTTATTACAAACTGCAAAAAAAAAAATTAAGTTTTCTTTGAAACATTTACAAAGCAGTGGGGAAGGTTTATAGAATACGAAGCAAGCCAACCTTCCTTAGCCCCACACTTGACAGGAAAGTTTTAAGATTTTTCCAGGGACAGGGTGTAAGGGAGTGCTAACTTCACTACGTGTTTAGTCGCATACTGCTATCGGGGGAAAAGTGACGTCCCTTTTTAAAACAAATAGACAAAATTTTAAAACATTCGGGGCCCGACATCTTAACTTGAAATTTTACAGGGAACGTGGGAGGATTAGGTGATTAAATTTATCACATGATTTTTAAATTGGATATAATGATTTTTTCGATAACTCTCTGCTTGGGGAAGGGGAAATTTGAAATAAACTTTGTGGATTTACTCAAGCTACTAGTACATTTTTCTAATAGGGACCATGAGTAGTTCTCGCCCGAAATTAAGATACTAGAGGTACGTGACTTAGTCCGATATCAGGTGGAAGTCGAGCCGGGCCCAGCAGTTTGAGTGCGAAGGTGGTCGAGGAGAGGTGCCTATTTTTGTGTCAGTTTTTTTTTTCTCTCTATTCAAATTTTGAATAAAAGTAGAGGCGTTGTCCCGTAAAATTTGGGATAGGCTCCGGGGTATTCAGTTCTCTTACTGATTTTTGCACACGCGCTTTGGCCTATCGCCAAGACTTCTGTTGTTGTAGATAGAATTAACTTAAATTTACCATGACAATATCGGTAGCCCAAACGCTAGAGGGTACAATCAATTTTCCAACATTTTAGCAAATTGTTAATATGATGTGGTAAAATTTTTCTACTTAACGTTGTGCCTCTCTTTCCGATGTTAGTATGATAATATATAGTGAGCTTGTAATTTTCAGATATAATTTTTTTCAGATTTTTCAGGAAAGTATAGGCTGATACCTATAAAAGACAAACCACATCCTAAAATTCAGCAAGAAAATATGAGAAAGATGCTTGTGTCACCGTGAAGCTGACTTAAATACAGAACATCTATTAACAAATATCTAGTAGGAGGGCGAAAGGCAGGTTAACACCCCTCAATCACGCCGTATTATGTCATGAATATCTGCCAATGAAAGTAAAATATCAACGTATATAGGTTCCAGTATTGCTATGTGCGTAAAAGAATTCAAAATCCTTTTCGAAATTGTGTTTTTACAGCAACGAAGGAAAATAGGTTGACTAAGTTAACGGCAAAATGTTCTCCAAGAATAACGCCTTCGGAAGCGCAGCGAAAAGGCGAGGCCGGGTTAGCGCTAGTGCTTCAATAAAAACGAATTTCTTGAAAAGAAAAAAATTTGTTAGACCGGGGACTTATCAGCCAACCTGTTAGATCTTGGTATCTGGAATTATTTTTTTCTTTTTAAATTTAAATAATCTGGGAAAATTTGTTTCTATTCACTTCGGTTCCTAGGGAAATTTCTCCCACGGAGTAAAAAAAATTGTAACGATAAAAATTCACATTAAAAATTCATTTTATGTTATGTTCACACATTTTCTTCTTGTTATTTACTTTTTTATTTATTTATTTATTTTTGTTTTGCATAAATTAACTTATATTTTAATTTATTCATTTAACTGTACATCACTTTTTACTATCCCGCCAAACTTTTTAAGTCATTTGCATTTAAACGTGGACCAAAAGAAATTTCCGGTTGAATACCTTTCACTATGCGATAAGAGGCCCGATATCCATTGTGATCGGCCACATATGTAACCACCAAATTAAGATCTTCCTTTTCGTAATTTATATCATATTCACCACGGGTAACAACAACAGGATCCGCAGTTTTCAAATCGGATGGTTCTAAGCTAATGATCTCTTCTCGACGGCTTCCTGGTACAGATATTCTAAAATTTCCTCAAAAAAAAAAAATATTAGTCATCTATATAATAACAAAATAAAATAATGAAACATACCTCAAAGAATATTGATTTTCTTTTAATGGCTCCAATTGCACTTCATCCGTTTTTATGGGTGCCAAATTTAATTTGAAATCATCTGCTTGGGCCTGTGCAAGATGAATGTAGCCTATGGTTATTATTAGTATAATAATAAAATTCTGAAACAAGATTGAGTTAAACCACATTCTTTGTATTATGTTATATGAAATTTATGAAATTTTCGATTTTATAATATTGTTTTTGCTATTTACCTTTATTCGTATTCTAAAATGCATGCTGTTGTGTCTTTTATCGAATATCAACTGAAAGAATGTGATGACAGTAATGATCAGCTAGATGCTATTTTCAATCTATCATTAAAGTCAGAGCGAATACTTTATTAATTACCCATAATTATTTCTGAACTGTGGAGTGTGAAGAGCTATACCAACATAAAGGCACACTACTGTAAGTAGCTGTTGACTATGGCATATTTGAGAAGCGATTCGAAAAAACTTTTATAACTTTCTACTCCCCACCAAGTTAGCCAGTCCCACCCAAGTCGGCAGATTTTTAAGTTGCGATCGAATCTATTGAAAGTTCCTAAACTAAAATATTATGTCGAAGGAATTACATAATAAAAAAACAAAAAGTACAAAAATATTAACCTTTCCTACCGAAATCAATCTAAAGTTGAAAATTTTAAATGTTTCTTCTGTTTTCATGTGTACTAACAGCATGTATAACAAAAATTGTAATTGTGAGGACCTACTTCAATTACTTCAAGAGCTATATGGATTTGTTTTGAAAACCTGATTCTTGAATTGTGACCAAATGATCTTGTGAAAAAAGCGCTATTTGGCCTTTAATATCTGTCAAATTATGAGAAAAAAGACAAAAAAGATTCCAAAAAAGTATCAGCTCTAATTACTGTATGAATGACCTTTACTAGAGACATACAGTAAAAAAATGTCTCAAAATTTCGTATTTTCGTTTATGTTAAAGATTTTTATAAAAAAAACGCTCACAATTATGGAAAATACTTAAATAAAATAAATAACATCGAGAAATAATCGAAACTATTGGGAAAATAGATTTATTGTTTTTCGAAATGTCCTTCTAAGTCGGACATCGGTAGTCAGAAAGGGGTTAATTCTCATCACAGCCCGTAAATCTACACTAAATAGAAAAAATTAATAAAAAGAAAAAAAAAACAAAAAAATACATTCCAAAATGTGTGAACGAAGCATTTTATGAGAATCAAAAAGAAAATCTTCAATGTTAATTCATCACAGCATGTTCA
>PGFW01003154.1:6220-21601 GCA_003123925.1 Haematobia irritans
AACTCAGGGGGTAGGCCTTGTAGCAGAACTGTGACTAATGCGACCAACTTTGATTGGTATATATACCATATTGTCGCAAAAGTCGTAACACCTAAATGATTCTTCCCATTACCTTTAAATTTAATAAAAGAAACGTGAATATTTTTATTTAATTATTTTACATCTCTCCAATTCGCAAATAGTTTGGGTTGCGTGGTCCATAGTGTCCATACCAAGTTTTTTTTTTTTGCATCAACAATGACAGCTTTAAGTTGTGAAAATTTTTAATTAGCATAGAAATTGGACGCCCAATAAACCAACAAAGTTTTTATAAAATCTCTCTAAACAGCTGCCGTACATACGCAAACCTACG
This sequence comes from Haematobia irritans, assembly GCA_003123925.1. NCBI lineage: Eukaryota > Metazoa > Arthropoda > Insecta > Diptera > Muscidae > Haematobia > Haematobia irritans. The sequence continues at coordinate 6,573 of PGFW01003154.1, forward strand.
GGTCTTCCCTTACCCTATACGATTTGAAACATAGCGAGTATATTACGATCTAATCAACGAAAACTGCAATAAGAATTTTGGCTATTTTAATGATTCAGCTTTATAATCCCCCCCCCCCCGGAAAAAAAAAATGCAGTTTTTTAAAGAATGACGAAAGCAAAGCCATTGAACCTGAACGAGGAACCGTGTACCGACGATTGTGAAACTCAATGTTGAACCTTGCTCGTCTTTCATTAGTGCAAAGTTTTCGTGTGATTACACAAGCGACGAGTTTGGCTTTTTAAGGTTGAAAAGGTGGACCAGATTTGCCCAAGTGGTAAGAGTTAATTAGAGTAGACTCCCATATCCAGAAGCTTGATGTGATTTGTGTGTTGTATCACTCCACATGCAAATACGTGACTTGTCCTTGTGAACAGTTTATCTATAACAGTTAAATTCAAATTCGTGTATTCGCAATATTTAGCATCCAGTGGAGACTTCACAACCATGCATTATCCATTATGTATGTCCATTGTTGATTTTGCAGACTACAATCAAGAGGGGTGATAAAAGACTTACGGTAAAAAAAAAACACACACAAACACATCCACCACAATAAAATCATTATATTAGTGTTAGAGATACATGGAACCAATTGAAAGACAAACATTTTCAACTATATTTATTTCACCTTTTTCGTATTGCCGGTGGACTAAAAATCCTTGGCCGAGAACAGGATTTATTGCAGACCACGGATATTCTCACTATGACGTTATCCGCTGTATAATGTGGCATACTACCATTACACGTTTATTACCCGCTGATCTAAGACATTATACACGCATAGACCGTTGAGAATATCCAAGGTTGCAAAATAATCCTTTTGCAAAGGATTGTACCAACCCCAAATACAGAAAAAGGTGCATAAATAATGAAAATGTTGTCTTCAATTGTATGTATCTCTTTATATAATGATTTTATGGTTTTATGGTGTTGGTTGTTTTTTAACCTAGTCTCTCTATCACCCTTGATTGTAGTCTGCAAGATCAACAATGGACACTACAAATGGATAAAGAAATGTGTGAAAGTCTATGGACTTGTAAATATTGCGATACAGAATTTGAATTTAATGTTATAGATAAACTGATTCACAAGACAAGTAAGTATTTGCATGTGGAAGTGATACAAAACAAATCACACAAGCTTTATGGAGTCTACTCTAATTTTAACTCTTACCACTTGGCAAATCTGGTCCCAACATTTTCAAACCATATATAAGCCAAAACTCTCGCTGTAATCACAGAAACTTTAGCACTAATGAAAACGAAGCAAGGTCAACATTAGTTTACATCAGTCGCTACAGGTTCCTCGTCAGGTACAATGGCTGCTTTCGTCATTCTTTAAAAAAACTAGCATCGGATTATAAAGCTGAATCATTAAAATAGCCCAAAAATTCTTATTGCAGTTTTCCTGATAGACGTAACATATACCTCGCTAATGCTCTTCAATGTATAGGAAGGAAAACCGCTAAAGTCTTGCATAAGTGTACAGCTGTTTAGAGAGAATTTTATAAAATCACTTTTTGGTTTATTGGGGTCAATTTCTATGCTAATTAAAATTTCCAAAACTGAAGCTAGTCATTCGTTGATGCAAAAAAAAAAAACTTGGATGGACACTATGGACCACGCAAACCCAGAATAATTTGCGAATGAAGATGTAAAATTAAATTAAATTAAAAAATATTCACGATTTCTTTTATTGAAAATTAGGTAATGAAGAATACATTAGGTTTACGACTTTTGCGACATATGTATTATACCATCATAAACGTATGTCGCAAAAGTCACAGTTTGCTACAGGCCTACCCTGAGTGCTGCTCAATTCTATGTTTAGCTCAATGCCCATTTGTATGCAAAGCGGTTAGTGTTACGTCGCGCTCCTATTTTTTTTAGATTTTGGTTTTACCATTCACATACCACTCGCATTTCACTCTCCCACGTGCACCCGCATCAATCACCGGCAGCATCTTCAAGTGAGTGGCAAAACAAAACCTCATGCTCAATGTTCTCAAGATTTATCTAAGCAATATATAGTATATTGAAACATAAGAAATTGTGCGTAAATAAATAAATGTCTTACATTTACTATAACTTTCATTTATTTACAGTATTCAATAATATAATTTTGTTTACATTCAGTTTGTTTTTTAACTTAAAAAATAAGTTTCCAAAATCTCATGTTAGACTTAGTTTAAAACATTTTTTATTTATAAACTCTTCGTGTATTCTTTTAAAGTTTTGTTGATTAAAATGTTGTGTAATGAGCGACAAAATGTGAAAGACCATAAGGCGGGTACCGAGTTCGTGTTTTGCCTCAATAATTAGCTTGATTTCATAATTACCTTTTGAAATAGTTATTTTCAAAACATGAAATAAATGTATAATATGTATGAAATTTCTCGGCGAAACCCAAACATAGTACCAGCAATACGATTGTGAAATATTTAATTTGCAAAATCAAATTTTGCGCCAATTTTTGGAACACGTGGTGGTTTTTTCCTTCCATAAGTAGTCTGAAAATGTAAAAGATAAAATCATATATAGTAGATCTAACAACTATAAATATCCTGAACTAAAAAATTCTAAACTATAAACAAAAGTAATGGCATTCCAAAACAATGTTGCGAAAAAATTTTTATTTAATTTGATGGCAACCCACAATTCAGCAACCATGTAGCGGAAGCGGTTTTCTGCGTCAAAAAGTCTCTGCACACAAAAAAAATTTCTGATTCAATCACGAAATTAATTGATCCAATTAATTTTTTTATTTGAAATATCTTCTATTCACGAAACATGAATAGTATCATATTCACAGCTTTAATTGGGCCATTCAAAAAATTAATTGATTTAATTTAGCAAATTTAATTAGTTTTTTTAATCCGATTGCAATAAAAAATTTTAAATTGATGTTTGAAATTTAATTGATGTTGAACTCATGTAAGAACGTAAGCTGATTTTCTATTTTGTTAAGAACGTAACTATTTTCAATTACTTTATTTAACTGACTTACCCCCATTTTCATAAAGCTCTTAGTTGTTCCGCTTAAACTAACCAACTTTTATAAACCGTATCTATAGACCGCAGCTTGTAATCCTTGGCCTTTCTATATTACCATAGGCCATGATTAGGAACTTAACTGTCGAAAAATTTTCAGCTTAAAGTTAAACCGGAGAGAAGTATTTTGCAATTAGTTTCTGATAGCAATTAAAAAGTTAATTGTTTCAATTAATTTATTGAAAAAATCTTCAACTCAATGAACTTTTTAATTGGAAATTTACATGTACATAAAAAATTCCAAGAAAATTTTTCCAATTAAAACCTTAATTGAGTTTAAAAAACAATTCAATTAAAAATTTAATTGATTCACAAAATCAACCACAAAAATCAATAGTATCATTAACTTTTTAATTGACTTTCAATTAATTTTTTAATTGATACTTATGCATTTTTATGATTGCAAGAACATTTCAATTAATAAATTATTAATATAAATATTTTTTCCGTGATTGAATAAGAAAAAAATTGTGTGTACAATTATGTTTTTTTTTTTTTGCAAATAACAAAACTTCCCGCTTCCACAATTTCCAATTTGACAAAAAAAAGTTATTGTTTTTTAATTATATTTTGTTAAAGCAAATACATCCTGCGTTGTTATCACCAGCGAACCATTTCAATCACCAATCCTGATAGGCGAATCAAGGCTGACTTCATTTTGTAGAAAAATCTCAATGTTCTGAACAGGATTCATGAGGATAATGTAGCGACAGTGGTGAAAAGATTAATCGAAAGTGTCCGGACCACCGAAACAAAAGTTTTTTCTATTATTAACTTCTAAAGAAAAATCCACACGTATATTTTGACTATTTTAGCCCCAAAATTTTTGAAATTCGTCTAATAGATTCAAATCGATATTTGACTTTCGACAATTTTTATGTAAGTTGGAAAGTCGACGTTTTGGATTCTGATTTCAATCGCTAATCCATATCAATCCCTTCTAGACTTTATTTTTATAGTAGAAGTACTATGTGCCTAAAAATTACTTTTCAAGAAATTTGGTCAAATAGTCTGGTCTGGCAATACTGGATCATAATCTTAAGAAATGTTCACCTCGATGAAATTGGATTATCAATCTTTCTCTTTTGCTTATTTTCATTTCATTTTCTAAACCACAAAATTTATTCGATAACATTGTGGAATCCCTCTCAATCTCATAAAAGATAACAGAAGCGACAAACACAATACACACATAGTGTGGTTAGCACTTATAGGGACCTTTGCTGTTACGCCTGGCATTGACTGAATAGGGACTAAGATATGAGGCTGCACTATATCTAACCTATAGGCGGTTGCTCAGAAAATGGTACCACAGGTGTTGAACCAAAATATTAAAATAACAATTTCGTTTTTACCACTATCAGGGAAAATTTCGGCAAGCGCTATATAAATTGTGTATGATGATTTGAAAACAAATGATTTACAGGAACTTGATTGGCATTTCAATTGTTCAATAAAAAATGATTCAATCATTTTTTTACCATTTGGAGCTTCAGATTCGCGATGTTTGAATATTTTACCTTCGTCGGTATTGGCATGTCGTTAATTGGGAGAACTGAAAGAGAGGAGTCACATTTTATCATTTATTCAGGAAAATATCTTTGCAAATATTACATATTTTGTGTTTAAAGCGCTTGTTGTTTCCAGTGCATGTGGACGACTTTTAACCATATGTTTTGTTTTCATTAGCTGATGTTTGTGTCGCTGCCGTTGCAGGTTTTTGACTGTTACACGAGCTACTTGTAATGGTATGAATGCGCCCTTCTGGTTTAAACTATTCGAATTGAAGCAATTTGTCCCGGCATACTGATTTTGTGTTAAATTGCGTCACTAGTGGTTGTTTTTTAATCCGCTATTTCTTGCAAATGCTGGCTATGCAAAATTGGTTGGTGAGTTAAGTAAAAGGATTACGGTACCACCTATTAGCGGCCAGTGGGGCATTTGTATCAAAAGGCGGTACACGTCTGGGAATATGTTTGTGGCAGCGGGAAACTTTTGGAGGCATCAGATCTCCGCTTGCTTGGCGGCCTTCCGGCTAATTGCGGCTATAAAATTGCAAATGCCAATAAAAAAAAGAATAGTAGAAAGGAAATTTACAAAAACGCTTATATACATTTGGCGATGAAGCTGTTGGAACTCATAAGGTGGTTGTGCAGTTGGCGGCATAACCTAACAATGGATTTAATACATTTGTACCATCTCTGATATTCCTGACGATCGGAAGACGTTAGCTTCCCTGCAACTGTTGATAATATGTTTTTGGATGCAGCTTTCATTGGACACTACATTGATCTCTTGCCTTCCAGTTGTTTTAGACTTCGAAGAATGATGGGCTATAGTTGATTATGCCTCCATTACCAGAATGTTTTGATTTAGTGTTTTGCTAATGATGGCATCCACAAAATCATTTACTCCCTTTTGGACAATTTGAGGAATTTTATGGATATCATTATCTGCTGTAGTGACATTACTTATTGAAGATTGAGATTTAATTTTTGCTGCCATCTCGTTTTTACTTTCTTCTAATTGTTGTTTCGCTTCATAGAATTGTCCATTGTTACCCCCTAAAAAAAAGAATTAGTGGGTTAGTAAGCAATCGTATTGTAATTTTTTTTATTTCCGCTTGTCTCGCCTCGTTTTACAAATTGCCTCTATTTGATGAAATCATATAGTTCACAGTCAAGAATAAAATTTAAATCGTAGTTTAGATTCATAACATTTCATGGAACTTTTGAAGAACTCCGCGCATAAACCCGACAAACGGGAAATTAAGTCTTAAATGTTAAAAGGGTACCTAGGCAATTCCGATAAATTACATATCGCTACCTTGTGTAAATATTAATTAGGGCACGGAAGATTCTGTGAAGTTTATAAACACGTTGTGCTGCAATACCATGTACATTCCATTGGCCATTTGGCATAAATTTTTTGTCAAAAAGGACTTCATAGAAATTATCCACAGCCTTAACACATTCAAAGCGAACAGGGATTTGGGATTCCTCACAGGGATATACGCAAATTAACTTAACCCTATTGAACTAAAAGGAACCTTAAGAGTAATGGTAATTATGAGTACAACAAAAATCTAAAATTAGTAGGTAAGTTTCGCGTTATTTTATTGTTATATATATTTTTATTATACACTCCAGCCATAGGATGGGGGGTTAATTAACTTTGTCATTCCGTTTGTAACACATCGAAATATTGCTCTAAGACCCCATAAAGTATATATATATACTGGGTACGTGGTGAAAATTCTGAGTCGATTTTAAGCCATGTCCGTCCTGTCTGTTGAATCAGCGCTAACTTCCGAACGAAATAAGCTATCGACTTCAAACTTTGGCACAAGTAGTTGTTTATTGATCGTAGGTCGGATGGTATTGCAAATATGGGCCATATTTTTACTTTATAGGGCCACTTTTACGTATAGACCCATATAAAACGGACCCCGCAGATTTGGCTGCGGCAGGCCTATAAGAGTAGCATCATTTCATCTCGCGATCCGGCTGAAATTTGGTTACATGTGTAAATTAACCGACTTGCCGGTTGAAATTTGGTACGTGGTGTTACTATATAGTAACTCTAACGACACCATGCCATGGAAATTGGTCCATATCGGTCCATAAATTATTATTAGTAGCCCTTATATATTATCGGAGCCTGCTTGTAGGAGGCAAAATTCATCCGTATCGGTGTTGAAAATTTGCAACGTGGTGTTAGTATAAGGCCTGGCTAACAACATGCCAAAATTTGATCCATATCGGCTCCTATAGTTATTTATTAGCCGATTCCCAATCAAGACAAAAAAATTGATCCATATCGGTTTCATTAATCATGGTTGCCACTCAGCCAAAATAATACTTACCAAAAAAGTTTTATTTTTATAAAAAAATATCAAAAATGTTATTTCTATAGAAATGTTGTCAAATTTATTTCAATAGAAATTTTGTTAAAATTTTATCTATATGAAAATTTTTCCAAATTTTACTTCTAATAGAAAATGTTGTTCAAATTTTATTATTCTATAGAAAACTTTAAAACTTAATTTATATAAGTATTTAATCGGCCTTTTTAGTTTAATTATATACCACGTATGGACTATTTTGGTATCATATTACGGTGCTTAGGAAGTATTTTAAGATACCTTGCCATCGGCAAGTGTTAACCGCAACCCAAGTATTTCGATTTGTGGATGACAAGAAGTTTCACGGCCAATCCATGGTGAAGGGTACATACCTTCGGCCTGGCCGAACTTTACGGCCGTATATACTGTGTTATATGTAATAATAATTTCAAATAATAAATTAGAAATAAGTAAGTAATAGTCTAAAGTCGGGCTGGTCTCGACTATATTATACCCTTCACCATTCATGTAGACCAACATTTGGTTCCATCGTCAACTTACTTCAAAATTTGCTAGGGAGCTAATATAAATGGTTTGCCATTTCCCAGACTACAAATCCTTATAATGGAGACAATTTTTTGTAACTTCTACAAAAATCTCTAGAATTAAAATTGAAATCGCGCTAACACCCTTGGAATGAAACACACATGTTAATAAAAAATAAACTTATTATTACGCCTGGTCCACAGTAGTGGTGAAGGGTATAAAAATTATGGGAAATATTGAGCGAGAGAATTTTGAGGCAATTGTACAAAAGAGCATTTGCGATTTTTCAGGGGATACTTATGTATTCGAGATATAGGCGACAATTTGAATAACATTTACAATTTTTGCTACTCAGCAGTGACGATTTTACAAGGATATTGTTTAGATCTTGGCTCAAGATATGTGGTCAAGTGTGGCTGGGTTGTGATATATCTGATTGGTCAAGTCGGGCGACTTGGCAGCCTTATTTTAAAACTCAACCGTTCTGTGGAAAGTCTGGATTACAGTGCTGTATGGCAATATGACTAAGATATGGGGAAATTATGCACAGAATTTTTGCTGTAAAGTGTTGGCGAATTTTGGTCCATATTGTATAAACCGGAAAAAAAACGAATATTAATGGAGGCTTTATCTAATTTCTGAAACGGCAAAGTAGATCAAACTTGACACACTTAAATATCATATTAAATATATTCTCCGTGGAAAAACTATGCAGTTCAATTGGAGGAAAATCCGCATTGAAAATGCGGTCTAAAATATAAATAGGTCTACCATATTTTCCGCAACTCTGGTGTACAATATAAACGGGAGCTATATATATATCTGAACGATTTGCGACTAAATTTGACATGCCTAGGTTAGAATAATTCTGTTATCGTCTGGCAAAATTTCACGTAAATGGGGAGTTTAAACTTTGTGCCCCCGTGGTCATTTGAGTATAAATCGCGGCGAAAGATATATATGGGAGCTATATCTAAATCTGAACGCTATTCAACCAAAATTTTGGCACTACTTTACCGATACTGTTAAAGCGTAATTCTTGTGCAAAATTTGAATCAAATCACGGCAAAACTCTGGCTTTTGAGACCATATAAGTTCAAATCGGAACGAAAGATATATTATGGGAGCTATATTTAAATTTGAACCGGATATTCAACCAAATTTGTACACTATCGATACTATTAAAGTACTCCTTTGTGCAAAAATTTGAAAATAAATCACGGAGAAACTCGGCGGCTTTTGAAGGCCATATAAGTGTGCAAATCGGACGAAAAGATGTATATTGGGCAGCTATATTCTAAAAATCTTGAACGATTGGCAATCAAATTTAGCCAAAGCATTGGTAGAAATGCCAATTCTACTGCTTTATGGCAAAATTTCACGAAAATCGGTAGTAACTTGGGATTTGGCCTCTGTGGTCATATGAGTCTAAATGGACGAAAGTATATATATGGGGAGCTATTATCTATAATCTGAACCGATTTTAGCTATTGAGTATTTTGCAAGTTTTTCGAGACTTGTCATAAAAATATTCGGATGTCTGAATTTTGAAGAACATGCGGTATGATAAACGCGCCAATTATGATCCCAGATCGGGAATAAATATATATTGGCAGCTATGATCTAAATCTAACCGATTTTTTTCCAAAAATCAATAGCGATTGTCTTTGTCGGCCAAAAAACGACGCCTTGCAAAATTTGAGGACGATCGAACTTTAAACTGCGACCTTGTAGCTTTTCGCACAAAAATACAATGAACAGACAGACAGAGCGGACGACAAAGACAGACAGACAGACGGACATCGCTAAACTTATTATCGACTCATAATTTAATTCTAAGACGATCGGTATACTAAACGTTGGGTCTCAGACTTTTTCTTCTTGGCGTTACATACAAATGCACAAACTTATTATACCCTGTACCACAGTAGTGGTGAAGGGTATAATTACATAAGATAAACTAAAAGTATATATAATCTTTAGTTTTGTATGCTCCAAGAGGGATTAATTGATTAAATAAATGTTTGAATTGAAATGAATAATGATTTAATCATGATTGCGCCCTAGCCTTACGTTATGAAAAGAAAGATATAAAAAAAATCACATTACCAATCATGTTCCAGCAACACTACGAATCAAAAAATATTGTCTGTATACTTTAATGCGAAGCACATTATTTGAGTAAAAATATTTAAAGTTAAAATTTAGAAACAAGTAGATAGTTGAAAACTCCCCCTTAGGCAGGACAGAATGTGACTGCATTATCGGCATTTAATGGAATATTATGTCTCAGCCAATCTGTCATTTCTTTTAATTGCCAATATTTCCACATAACAGCTAATAATTGCGCGATGTTAAATTTTATATTTTTCGACTTGACACAGGACAAACCATGAACTGTCCCAAAAAATCTAAGAAAACGCAAACTACGGCCTTTATTCTCTGACATTTTTTCTACGGACTTTTTCAAATTACCTTTATATGTGTATTCGAGCTTTTTGGGCTCAACCATGTTAATTGTGATATATGTTTAAAATGGGTAATCCAAATTTGGACACTCTAAAACTTTTCAGGAGAGAACAGCCAAGCTTAGGAGGTGTCCACTTATGACAAGTTATTTTAAATGAGGTAATAACAGGTTGGCTGATAAGTCCCCGGTCTGACACATAGATGGCGTCGCTAGTATTAAATGCATATTATTTTTATATACTATGTTGAATAATAAAAACGAATTTTGATAAAAAAAAATGTGTTTTTCTTTTGGTTAGACCGGGGACTTATCAGCCAACCTGTTATATCAAACGTCTAATGGAAATTGTCCCTTTCTTCTATTTTGAGAGGTTCTTTTTTGAGATGTTTCACTGTATATGTAAATCTGAATCATTGTGTTCGAAGTTTCGCTAGTTTAAATAGTTATTAGAAAAATTGCGACTTATATATTAGGAATACCGAATACATACACGGACGGAAAGGGATCTAAGTGCAATATTTCTACAAAACGCATCTTTATAGAGATAAAAAGATAGTCCATGCCGACATTTTCAGAAATAATTGTGAAAAAAATACACAAACGGATATACTAATCAATGTGATAATTACCATATACGTTGTTTTCACCACAACAACACGATCGAACAGTTGTATAGATCTTTTTGGCTTATATATGCTCGGTAAACTAACATCTGGTTTTAATAATAGATGAGGTTTAACCTGTAACTTAACAGTCTTAACGGGCAAAGTCTGAAATTTGAATAGACATTTAAAACGTTCTAATTAATGCGAGATGAAAGTATAATAAAGTACCTTTAATTCTTCTATTGCATCCAGAACTTTTTCGACAGCTTCCTTCTCCATTGTTTTTGAACCACATGCTATTTTCTCTGCTTTCGTATGAGGTTGGTCTTTGAGCCATGCTGCTATTGCTTCCAATTTACCCTCACCCACATCATTTGGGAATATATCCTGTTCGAAGAAAAGATCGCTACGTTCGTTGGAAGTGCTCAAGTATTCAATAACCATGGGGAATTTCTCAACGTAAGATTGAACCAAAGCTATCGCCTTCGAGGACATAAACCATTGATTGTTGATTCGCCGTGTATAACCCACCAGTTCTTCCTGTGATTTAAAGAATTTAAACTGCAGTCCTATATTGATTTTCGCCAAATTATTTGGGAGATCTGCTTTTGGGCGCCGAGCTCCTTTAACAACCAACACTGAACCTGTTAGACGAGCCAAACATTTATTTTGTATGCCAATTTCTGCAGCTGCTTGATACGAAGTTATGTAATCATTTTCCAAATGATTTTGTATATATTTGGCCTCGGAGAAATCTGGCTCTGGCAATACCGTTATATTAACTGAAAACCAAAAAATAATTTAGAATATTGTGCGATTCGTGTTTTATGCAATCCAAACCTTTAAGTCTTCCACATTCATACACTAACATAGGATTCATTACGATTCCCTCACTGCCATAATAAGGACTGCCAACAAAAAATATGCGACTGTTTTCTGGAAACAGATGTTCAATCTTTTTGACTTGATTTGTTAACGTGTTCTGTACTGCAATCTGCGAAACAACTCCTTGAGCCGGATATGCCGTTGTTGTTGAGCTCCACATTTCATTCAAAGAAACTTTACCCTGGCTGCCACATATATAAGATGACCCAACATAGGTTCGTACATGGACTAATACAGACAAATCGGCAAATTCTATGCCCATGCGTGATAATAAACTAAAATAAACCAAAGCTCCATATATTAGACGGATGATACCAAAATCATAACTGAAATATTTGGAAAATACTAACTGTTCATTTACAGCTTTCAAGTGCAAATCGTATATTTTTGGCTCCATATCTTTAATACCATCAACGTCTATATATTTTTCTTTACTCGATATTCCCACAACTTTGGCCTTTACTAAATGTGGCCAACCTATGTAGACAATTTGATTAAGCATCTGCTCAGCTACCGAGAAAATATCATCGAAATTTTTACGAGGTACCGGTTGAAGTATCATGTTTTCATTACGTGCAGGAAAATCGAAAACCTTAACTCGAGCACATCTCAATTCAAACTAGAAGTTGAAAATAATGATAACTTAGCTAAAGTATATAATTAAGATATACGATAAATAAATGCAATTAGAAGTTGAAAATAAGAACAACTAAGTTACAATTATACTATGGGAAGCAAAAAGTAAGTGAATTTAAACATTTTTAATGTTTTTCTCTATTCTTGGCCATGCATTTTCGATGCATCTTTTCACACTGTACTTATTCTTTGTAACTATTTCAACAAAACATTCAACTTATATCCACATTCCACAACAACCATGTTCGCTTGATTTGGCTCCGTGTGACTTCTGGCTATTCTCAAAAATTAAAAAGACCACCACGGGAAACGCTATTCGATTTGGTTGAGGAGATAATAGCTGAATCGAAGAAAGCGCTGATGGCTATGCCAGAAAGAGGCTACTTGGCATGTTTCCAAGATTGGAAAAAAACGTTGGCGTAAGTGTGTTATATAGGGACGAGATTAATTTGAAACGAATGAAATTGCTTTTGGAGAAAAAAATCCATCTTACCCTTTACCAGAAAAAGAATGACAAATATTCCAATGGGACAATTGGAAGTTTCAAACAAACATATAGGAAATTTTTCTCAAACTTACCTTATAATCTAAATGTCTCATTGTCGGAAAACCAGGAAAGAATACAGACCGTGAAGCATTTGGTAACTCCACACATACAGTACTTTCTGATGGTACCATTATGTCCTTAGACCAAAAGGGCTTCTCTGTGCAAAAAACTTTATACAAAGGTTTTAGAGAGAAAATTCCTGGTGTTTGCCCCTGAGATTCTGGGTTGTAATCGTATTGTAACATTGGACCATGTTGATTTCGTTTGCACTCTTCTAATGTTAAATTCTGATTACATGATTCCATGGCTTGCAATAATAGTTTCTGCAATAATAGTACGATAAATAAATTTAATAAATTAGTATGTATAATTATACATATATATAAAACATACTTCGTCTATAAAGGGTATGAGAACAACAGCTTCCCATTCATTAATTTTTCCATTGAGATCTGTTTCAAAATCTTCGGGATAAAAATCGATTAATTCACTTGAAGGACTCGTCATTAGTTCTCGGTATGCAGCTGGTAATAGTGATTTACTAGCTGCTGGTAAAACTGCCAATAACTAAATATGAAAATCGATTTAGCAATAACATCCAGAATAAATTTTCATATCCAGTCACTTACCTGTTGGAAAGGTAAGAAGGGTTTGCCCATATCAAATGTAATTTTATGATCTTTAAAATTTTTCAAATCGCTTATAAAGGGAGCATAATGATGTGGATAATACCAGCCCCACGAACGAACTCCACGATAATAGTAGTCCAGTATCCATTGCAATGCAGTTATATAGCAGATTGCTTGCTCTTTTTTGTATGAACTGTAAATTGTGGTAAAAGATTAATTCAATAGTAGAATTTTATTAAATATATGGGATTCTTCATTGACAAAAGTGGATATCTAAGTTTCTTAAACCGGCCCGGCATCGTAATGGCCGCCATCACAAGAGTGTATCTGCTCACCAAATATTTCAATAACATCGCCTACTGGATGTCATTGCCTGGCTAGACGTGAATTTTTTCGCCTCCCCATAATGCTCTCAATCGACCAACCCGCTTGCTCATATTAGGTTAGGTTATAGTGGCAGCACGTTATTTATAAATCACTTCCCGATTCTATGTTTAGCTGGCAAGTCCGAATGAAATTTCACGTAATGTGACACCACTTCGAGAAGTCTTTGCAACAAATGTCACGAACATCATATATGCTGAATATCTTTTTGGGGTTCGTAATAATTGGGATTGGACCCATGACGCTTTGTTTGCATGGCGGGTATGATAACCATTGCAGAACAGTGTCTCTTCTTATTCACGTTGCTGAGAGGAGTTTTCGGGACATCAAACGCAGGTTAAGCAGTACTTTCAAACAGAATGAACGGGACCCACAAACGAGTGATGCTATTTGTGGAACTGAATCTTGAAATCCATAAGATTTAAGGCGGAACGTATGTTTAGAGCACATAAGGCATTCTGTCAGGAATTGGTAAATTGTAGAGCACTGTGAAACCCTAGAAAAGGGATAGCAAAACTTCAGTCGTACTTTGTGACTTTACTATGACAGATCCTAAAGGGTACGCGATTTTTTTTTTAAACGCAAGCAATTTCAAAATATACGCCCAAATGAAAGCAAGCAGCAGATCCCACAATATATCCACAGTACCTTTTCATGAAACTCAGAATAGTTTTTAACATATCTTATGCGCGTGGTACAGCGACACAAGACAGATCCTCTTGATGCTCCCACGATAATTGGCTGCGACGAAGCCGGAGCGAAGTCAACATGAACTTGTTCCCACACAAAAAACTACTCCAGCCAGCTAAAATTAATAGCCTGTTTCAGTATGTCGATCGAGCTCTAGGTTAGGTTAGGTTAGGTTATGTGGCAGCCCGATGTATCAGGCTCACTTAGACTATTCAGTCCATTGTGATACCACAGTGGTGAACTTCTCTCTTATCACTGAGTGCTGCCCGATTCCATGTTAAGCTCAATGACAAGGGACCTCCTTTTTATAGCCGTGTCCTAACGGCGTTCTACATTCCAGTGAAACCACTTAGAGAAGCTTTGAAACCCGATCGAGCTCTATCGATCGACTGAAATGGAAACAAACAGCTGAATTTATAATAAAAAATCAGCTGTTTTTATGCATTTTCGTCGATCGATAGAGCTCGTTTGACATACAGAAACAGGCTGTAAATGTACTACTACTAACAAAAAAAAAAAAAAAAACAAAGATGAGTATTTTCTTTTCTTTTATATTTTTCCTTTTATATAAAGAAGTATTCCTATTAAAACATACAAAAGATAATTATCTTTTCTTGTTTCTTGCTTAATTATATACACTTCTCAGTTTTGTGTAAATGATTGTTTATTATAAGTATTCAACATCTTTTTTGCACACTTAT
>PGFW01003157.1:0-10426 GCA_003123925.1 Haematobia irritans
CCTAATCTGAACCAATTTTTTTTCCCAAAACCAAATATTCATATGCTTCTGTTCCGAAAGAACGGCCCTAATGCCAAATTTGAGGACTTAAATTGGCGACTGTACTTTGGTGCACAAAATTACATATACAGACAGACGGACGGACGGACATCGCTAAATCGACTCAGAATTTAATTCTAAGCCGATCGGTATACTAAAAGTTGGGTCTATGACCACTTTTTCTTGGCGTTACATACAAATGCACAAACTTATTTTACCCTGTACCACAGTAGTGGTGAAGGGTTAAAATATATGGGAATATAAAGCTAGAGCAATTTTGATGCAATTGTTCAAAAATACATTTATGATTTATCGGGCATACCCATATGTTATTCGAGCTATAGGACAATTTGAGTAATATTACAATTTTTGCTATTCAGCAGTGCGATTTTACCAAGGATATTGGTTATATCTCGCAAGATATGTTGGTCAATTGTGGGTTTGATATATTATTTGGGCAATTCGGGCCCGAATATTTCCACTAATTCGGGAGGTTTATGAAAATTCGAGCATTCTGTGTGGAAAGTTTGGAACATTCGAGTGTGTAGGAATATGACACGATATGGGGAAATCATCAAACAGAATTTTGATAAAATGTGGGTATTTTGGCCATATTAGGCAAGATGACACACTTAAATAGCATATTAAATGTATTCTATGTGGAAACTATCGAATCAATTGGAGGAAACTCCCATTGAAAATGGGTCTAAAATATGAAACATTCTACCATAATTTCCTTACTCTGGCGTACACATATATATATCTATTTTGACCAAATTTGACATGCATAGTTAGAATAATAGTCCTTCTATCTCAACAAAAAACATAAATGGGAGAATAATTTTGGCCTCCGTGGTTATATGGGTGTAAATCGGCCGAAAGATATATATGGGAGCAATTCAAAAAAATTAGCACGTTAACGATGACACAATCATACGTACTCCTTGTGCAAAATTTTAAGGCAAATCAAGGCAAAACTCTGGCGTTAGAGGCCATATTAGTCGAAATCGGACGAAAGGTATATACGGGTGATTATTAATGGCCTGTTCCCGTATATCGAACGAAAGCTTTCTTTCGTATTCCAAACGAAAAGAAATTTGATTTTTGTTCTTTTATTTCGAAAGGCAAGCCACTTCATAATTTTGTTGTCGAGTAATAAACGAACATATACAATAAGAGTCAAGAGAAAAGTAAAAGCATTGTTAACATTTGAATGAATTCTCAGGCCAAAAATTCGAACTTTCAAAAATAGAAAAACCCAATTTCATTCGCATTCGAGTGATTGCCTTTCTTTCGAACTGGTTTTCGTTCGATATACAGGAACAGGGCATATATGTATATCACTCTATAAAAATATGAACAGATATAATTTAATTTTAAAAAGGGTACAGCCACATTTACCAGGAAGGGATGTGAACCTTTCCAATTGGCCACAAATGATGCATGCTTGTTGGAACACAATCGACACATACAGCGTATGTTCATTGAAAAAGTTGTGGCTTGAATATGAGATGACTTTTTAATCGCCGTATTTTCCTAACTCCCTAGTGCTTAATTATAATCTGTTGATGTTTTAATCAAGCGATTCCCCTATCATCTGCGAGGAATAACATTAGTGTATGAGTTTGATTTCGCGCTCGCGTGTATGTGTGTACGTGGTTATATATACGAACATTAAAATTGCATTATCTCTCTCCCACTGAATTGATGTTAATTGGCATTGTACATTACTTAACATTCCACACCTACGCTCGCCACTAATTCCCTAAGAATCCAGAGATTATGGAGAGAGATGCCAACACTAAACACCAACAACAATCGCGACCTAACCAAAAGTCAAATCTCCGGATGTAATTACGACGATGATATCCTAACTCACAAAAATCCCAGGTCATGGCATAAGAAACCCATGGACGGACATTGAGTTAATGTTCTCACAACTTCCTATGGAATTACCGATTAGTCGATCGACCAAGATACGAGAACGAGTGAGAGAGTATGAATAAAACCTAGTATGCGTCGTTGGTGTAGGATATACTCACACATACACACATCACTCTATGCATGTTTTATTTTTCAAATCGTATAGAAATGTCTACCGTGTTCACAAAACGGGAGAGGTATTTGGGGGGTTTTCCGTTTCTCATTGGTTGTAGGACAACATTTTTTACCTGAATACTGATCGTTTGTTCTTGTTGGTATTTGATGTTGATAGATATGCCACTGTTGTTGTTGTTTACAATATTGGTGGGTTTGAGAAGAGTTTTCCCAGTACAACTGGGAATCTACATGCAAACATTGTGGAGAACACATCAATCGCTGTCGTGGTTTCCGAAGGGATTTTCTGGTTGGCAGGGAATTGCCACAAAAATTTCACAATTTGAGACAATCTCTAGGGATTCTATTTCCATCATTGTTTATTCTTGCCAATATGAATATTTGTGTGAGAATGTATGCGGCATTATGTCAGTGTGAAAAGTGACAATTATCATTCGAAGAGTATTTAATGAAAGGTTAATAGACTCTGTATATATTGGCCTGTGAACCAATAGTGAATAGAATGTCCGTTGTAAATACAGAGTGAAATGGGCCATGTCCGATTCCAAAGATTTACACTAATAATTTTGGTTTTGATTCCGAGCCATGGAAGAATTGAAGTAAGGATACATTTAAGACACCATTCTCTTTTACGTACTTACTTCTAGGAAGCAAATTTTAATATATCATTTTTTTTCAGCTTTTTTCTTCGTTTGCTATCAAACCCCTTTAAAAACATGTTAACAACAACTTAAGTATCCAAATTCAGACCTGACTTCAAGTAGAAATTATGAGATGTTTAAATTAAAAAACGCCATATTCTATTTTTGAACGCTTGTTTGCTTTGGAGATTTTTGCATTTTTGTGTGGGTTAGTTGCTCATATTTGCATGATTTGGCATCGGATTTGTTCACTCAATTGCTTGAACCACTTAACTTATCGCAGATCCAATTATACACGATTATTTGCCATCTCAATACCTTTCATTTAAGTACCAAGGACGATAAAACCGGATATTTCTATCTCGAGATATAACAACGAAAAAATAAACGGGATATCTCAAAAACTGTTCCATAAAAATTGTTTAAACATTGTGTTTCGACTTCAGCTGATCAAAATACATTAGAAAAGTAACCTCTCTTCAAATATACATGAAAAAAATTTATTTTGTAAACTTGGGTTATTAACAAAACGACTTCAATGAAAGGTTTATACTTTTGGAATGAAGGAATAAACTCTATATCAGATAAATACGTCTTCTATGCTAAGCAAGGACATAATTTTTTAGTGTATCAAAAACAACAATCTGTAATGATTCTTTGTAAAATCAAAATTTGTTTCTTTGTACTTTGCATATATGTATTACATCCCAGCAAAAAAAGCGTCGCCAAAAAAAAGTAGTGAAAATGTTCTTTTTGGATCCGGAAATGGTGCAAAAATTGCACAGAAGCGATGAATTTTGTCATAGGACGGATGTCCACCATTTCAACAGCCGTTACACTGAATTTGCATCACTTCTTAATGTGTGATCCGAATTCAATGTTTTGGATGTGAATTATAAAATTATGTGATATTTTGCCAAATTAATAATTCGTATATTTCTTATGATTTTTAATGCATTCTAACGCTTGTCTAAAACGCTTGACCTCAAATATTTTCAAAAGTTTTCAATTTTTCTAGAATGGATTTAGAATTTTTTTTCGACAAAATTTAAATAATTTGTACACGGATGAAAAAAGACTGTTGTTTGGCTATAAACATTATATGTTTGGAACACAAATTTTTAAACACAATATTTTTGAGTGCACATATAATGTTCATAAACTAGCATAACATGTTTGGGACATATATGTTAATATGTTAGAACATATTATGTTTGGGACATAAAATGTTTGTAAATATAATATGCTTGGATGCAAACATATATTAATTAAAAATAGCCTATAAACATATATGTGTTTATAGGCTTGGAGCGTTATTTAACAGGAGCGATATTGAATTAAGTTGGTTGGTTGCTTGTTATTACAAAATTAACATTTTATTTTCCTTGGGCAATTGATCAGCTACTTCTTTGATCCTTTGAACAAAACGATTTTTATTTTAAACATGGGAGTCGTTGCGTTGCCGCTTATCTCTTACAACTCCCCGTCCTACGAACATGGTAATGATATATGTTAGATGGATGAAGAGAGAAAGATCTATTCTAAAAGTGTAATATGGGTAATTTTCGGATTTTTCATCAATCATATCTAAGGAATGTATATCTCGGCTGTGAGTTGATATTTAGTATTACATCATTGTAAATGCAACGAAAAACAATTAGGTGATGCGGTCTTTCCAAAGAAACTGCTATTATAAACTAATAATACTCAGTTATAAAATTGGTTAGTTTCATATCCCTACTTTGTGCTGAGCGGTGCAGAATAGAACAAAATATATGCAGAAACATAAAATATGTATGTACGCAATTCAGTGTTCGAAAACCTGGGACCAGGTTATAGTTTCTTTATCTGGATAACACATATACTCTTGTTATACTATTTATCTCTTATTCCATGGGAAAAGGAATTCCAGATTCCCATAGATCCTGTAAAAATTAATAAAAAAGTAACAAAAAATAATAAAAAGCAAACTCCCAAGTGCAATTAGAGATATTATACACTATAAATTCAACTCAATTATCATAACAATTGAATGAAAAATGAACACCCAATAACAGTCTCATTCAAATTAAGTGTAGAAGTTTGTCTACTGTACAGGGTAGCTGACATGTAATGCAACAAAGAGCTTATTTCAATTTTATTACTCAAGAGCAAAATGTGTCGGAAATAAGAAAAAAATTTAGAATCAGTTTTGTTTTGTTCGAATTGGCTACCTTTGGTACAAATTATGGCCTTCAAAGACCGACAAAGCCACCACACCATGCACAAAATTGGCTCTGCGGTATTTTGCCCCATTCCCTGCGAAACGCCATCTTCACATTATTGACACTTTGGTATTTTTTAGTGCCAATCCGGGTGGCTGTAGAAACGAAGCGACGATCCTTCTTTTTAAGCAATTTTTGTTGGACGTGTGCTGAGAACAAAAGTGCGAAATGTTTGTATACCTAGGGCTTCATTACAGTCTAGAAGAATTTCCTGATAATATTTCGTCATTTATTTTGACTCCACGATCAATGAAACGAACGGGTAGCGACCATCACCATAGGCGGAGCTTGAATTCCGGTGTGCAGTTGAAGGGGTAAATTATTATATACCCACATTCGATAATCTAAAGTTTCATGTTATTATTGATGTAGGTTTAATGGGTCATGTTGGACCACTTTTGGATATTGCCCTGAATGCCAGATTTGACTTCCTGAGTCTCTTGGAGGAAATTTGGTGCCTAGTGTCAATAATGTCCATATGATCCCGTCCCTAGATTACCATCCGGAGCCTCTTGGCAAAGCAAATTTCATCCGGCCCCTATCGGCCGAATTCTCCTTGTATTCTTCCTTATACACATTTGTCAAAATTATACTCAATCCTGTGGTATTGATTAAGCGACATCTGTTAATAATAAGTGTAGACATTGTTAATTCGAATTGACCACACATAGGTGAGTATTATGATACAGCATACAACTCACCGCAAATAGCATGGGTACTCATACGGCGCCATCTCGATGTGTGTTACATACTAGCAAAGGTATGAACCATTAATTTGTATATCAAATCAAAGATGTAAATTTCCTAAAGATTCCTTAAGAGAACTCTAGTGAATATGGCTCCAATATTTCACTCATTGCAAAAATTCATTTCTGAACTTCATTCATTACAGTGTTGCTGTAGTGCTAATTCGCACTAAATAGCCCAGACACATTTTTAAAATACTTTTTGTGAGATTTTTAAAATGTGTTTTTTACTTTAAGGGAAAATTGCCTTAGTTCAAAGACATGCGACCTTAACGGGGGCGCAAATTTACAAAATTTGTGTCCTAAATTTAATGAAAAGCATTTTTGAACTAAAAATTATAACCTTATTTGAAATAAAATTGTATTATTTTAAAGAAATTTGTCCTTAATATTTTGTAAATTGGGCTTCCTAAAATTTAGGTTGCATAATCTTTAATATCACGTAAATATTTTTTTTCAGTGTAGATTGGATGCATCGCACTCTATATGTATTAGCTTCAAATGATTTTGTGGCGTTTATCTATGTTATTTGGGTATTGTATACAATACCATAAAGTTTAAATAATTATATTGAATCCCGTTAGGTTTTCGATTGTGAGCAGAGCCTTAGCAAATGATATAGTTATGTGTCCAATAAACTACAGCATTACGTATAGTGAATTCATTTAAAAACCACGTACCGCGAATGAGGAACAAAAGTTGAAAAGGCAACCCAAACTAATATTCGTTATCACAGTTTCTGAATAATATTCGAAATATATAGTTTCTGAATAGTGAAGTTTCTACACTGAAAGAAGAGATTTCTTTTATCAGGAACGAAATTTTAACAACTAAAGCTGGTTAGAGAAAAAGAATATATCCTTTGTCTGAAAACGAAAATACCTTATGAGAGATTTTGAATTTTGTCCTGGAGGAAAGATTTCGTTCTTAATGTGTATAACATTAAGGGTTTAAGTTATAACATATCTGTTTCATCAAAAGACATAACAATTCTAATTTAGGCACCAATTGTTCCTGCGATATGACCCCATGACTCTAATATATTAGCAACGCAATTCTGGTGATTATTATATTTTATTAACTTTTGTGGCATACTGGCTTATTTTAACTCAATTTGCTTGAGTGTGCTTCGGAAAGCACACCTTGTGTTTTTGTGGCAATAGCAAAAACAATAAAGAAGAAGATGGGAAATTGGTCGACGTCATACCAAGAGTTCATGCACCAAAGATAATAACTCTAGGAAGATAGGAAAAATGGCTACTGAGCACATCAAACCATTTACCACATTAGTTTAATACTCGAACCGACAAGTATTGACATAGCATTAAAATGCAAATAAATAAAAAGAAATTAAGAGCACGAAATAAATTTCCATATTTTTTTGTTGCCTAAAATTTAACATTGTTCATCATAAAGAAAATTACATTTTTCATTTAAAAAATGAAAACTAAAAACAACTAAAAGATTGCAAACATGTATTAAACTAATCTGGAAAATGCAATCTTTGTATACGACAAGTATTGACATAGCATTAAAATGCAAATAAAAATAAATTTAGTGCACGAAATAAATTCTTTAAAGGGAAAATGAATTTTTTGTTGTTGCCTAAATTAACATTTGTCTATTAAAGAACATAAGTTTTCATTAAAAAATAAAAAGAAAAAACAACACAAAAAAAAAAATTACAAACATGTATGAGACTACATGGTAAATGCCAACATTGGTATGACGCAAGCATATTTCCTATCTCGCTAAAGTTTTTGTCTTTGTTCATTGACGGTGTCGATACATAACACTTCTTCATTTTAATTTGACAATATTTTTGTATAAAAAACTCACAAAATGGATGTTGAATTTTGTGTAAAATAATAAATGAGAAACATTTTGGACCGATCTTTCTTAACGTCTTCCTGTATAAATTTCTTTTAATTCTATGTTTATTTGTGGAACAAACAAGACTTGCAACATCGAATAATGTTTGATAACTACTGCTGCTATTTCCCATCTTCTTCAAATTGTTTGTTTAAAATTCCATTGAAATTTCCAAATATTAATTTTTTACACATTTACGTGGATACGGTATAAAACTCAAAAATACCACATTTTTTGTTCTATATCGTATTCTATATCAATATATTAATTCAAAAGACAAGGAGTATGTGTTTTTAAGACTTTCTTATACCATAATTTCTATATAATGCTCTTAATCCATTACTACTGTACATCTTCTGGATATAAGTATATTAAAGATAATTTAACCGATCATGTAAACCCAAAAGATTATAGATTACAGAAATGGCAAGATTGGCTACGGCACAACTATCAAACGCATTGAAACATTAGTTAATACTCGAACCAATACCATATACGACAAGTATTTGACATATGCATTAAAAATGCAAATATAAAAGAAATAGAGACACGAATATAAATTTCATAAAGGGCGAAAATGATTTTTTGTTGTCCTAAAATTTAACATTGTTTCCATTAAGAAAAATTGACATTTTCATATAAAAATAAAAACAACAATGTAGTTACGGCGTTAAGTTCGGCCACGGGCAATCTTATGTACCCTCCACACATGAGTGCTTAAACTCTACGAAAAGACTATCATTCCACAATGTAATACTGTGGTGTGGTATCCTAAAACTTAACTAAACATCGTTTCTAAATTGAATATAGTTATTAAGTTAGTCTAAATAATTACGAATCATATGGTACTTTTTCGTACGGTACGTTAAAGCCATAATTGAAAATGTGGGGTCGCTTATAGGGCTATATACAATTATGAACTTGATATGGACCATATTTGTGTGATGGAAATCGCTTTTATCTGAGGGATATAATATAACTATATAGCCGATATCGCATGGTTTTAACGACCAAACTAGCAGCAAATACCAATTCAACTGTACTCGGATGAATTGCTTCTCCAAAGCTCCAAAACAAAATCTCGGGAATCGGTGTTTGGGGACATATATGATATGGACCGGGATATGCACAACTTTTGGCGCTTAATTATATAGATAGCATCGATACATACAATTCAAGACAGATGATCGAATTTGCTTCTCCCAAAGCCATCGGCGGTCAAATCTGGGGATCCGGTTATATGGACTAATATGAATAGGGCTGATAGGAAAACAATTCCTGCATGGTCTGTTGATACCATATACTAACATCACTACAAAAAATTTTCAGACCGAATGGGAAAATTTTGCTTCCAAGGGCTATGGCTATATCAAATTGGGATCGCCGTTTATATTGGGCTATAATATAATTATGGACCGATGATGGATCAATATTCTTTGCGTGGTTGTTAAAGACCATATACTATACACTATTACAAAAATCGAGGTGAATTCTCTTAGAGGCCAGAAGCCAATGTGACTTGTCTTATGCAAATATTAGTTATGAAACGATTGGTGGGACCAATATGTATTTTCAAGGATGTAAGTTGCGAATCGATTATACTGAATCGGACATGACCAAATTTCAGCCGATCGGATAAGATATTGCTTCTCCTTAGAGACTCAGCAAGAATCGGATGGGTCGTAATTGGCTATTTATGCCGATTGAATTAGCTTTTAAAGACCATATACTAACACCATGTACAAATTCAGCCGATCGTCACGAAATTTGCTCTCTTAGAGCTCGCCAAGCCAAATTTGGGGTCCTTCATATGGGCTATACGAAAACGGGACCGGATATGCCATTTGAATATACCACTCCGACCTACATCAATATACAACTACCTTGTGCCAAGTTTCAGTCAAAATAGCTTGTTTTCGTTCGGAAGTAGCGTGATTTCAACAGACGGACGGACCGGACGGGACATACTTTCAGATTTCGACCAGAATTTCACCTCATCGACCCAGAATATGATACTTATGGGGTCGAGCAACTATTTCGATGTTTTACAACGAATCCTATGGATGGAGGGTATATAAAAAGAATAAAAGTATTACAAACATGTATTAAACTGAAGTTCTGGTAAATGCAACATTTGGTATGATGCAAGCCAAATCTTCCTATCTTACCTCAAGATTTTATTGTCTTTTGATCACCTGTTATTAACAAATGCGTTATTTTTTTTCTCAGGACGAAATACTTATTTTAATCAATTTTTTTTTCGATTTCGCACTAAATTTATTTAATTATTTATTCGATTAATTACATTTACATAAAATTGATATATATGATAATTGTAAGCTTTGTGTTCTAGGTCTTGTTCAAAAAAAAAAAACCAAAAACCAAATCATTAAAAAGTATAAAATATTAATTCTTTGATGGCAATTTTAAATATAACCTTGATAATCGTAGCCCAAAGAAACCCTTAATAAAAGTTTTTATTCTTAAAAATTGATTATTAAAGAAAAAGTAATCGTCGAAAAAAATTATAGTTTTAGTGCTATATTTTATTTCTATCCCACCATAAAACTCTAAATTAATATGCCATAAACTTCTTGTGTGACATCCTTGGTACACGCCAAAGTTCCATCCGAGACACGTGCAATTATTTGTATTTCGCATCGGGGAAACCAATATTGTTTTGGGGCTAAAAATAAGTTGTTCTGACGTATCGGTTTACACTTTAGTTGATAGGGTCTCGTGTTGTGGCACACCCATGACTACGATTCGACAAGTCTTCAAGACAGCTTGTCCAAACCTTTTTGGC
>PGFW01003165.1:20476-34601 GCA_003123925.1 Haematobia irritans
AGAGAGAGATGGTCGCTCTAACAACCATGCAAAAATGGTCCACATCGGTTTCATAATTAATATATAGCCCCATATAAACCGATACCCAGATTTTGACCTCCGGAACCTCTTGGAAGACGCAAAATTCATCTGATTCAGTTGAAATTTGTAGCGTGGTGTTTATATATGTGCCTCAAACTCCGCATGCAAAAATTGGTCGATATCGGTCCATAATTATATATAGGCCCCATATAAACCGATCCCCAGATTTGACCTCCAGAGCCCCTTGGAAGAGCAAAATTCTTCCCATTCGGTTGGAATTTGGTACGTGATGTTAGTATATGGTATCCAACAACCATGCAGGAATTGGTTCCTATCAGTCCATAATTATATATAGCTCCCATATAAACCGATCCCCAGATTTGACCTCCGTTGCCTTTTGGAGAAGCAAAATTCATCCGATCTGCTTGAAATTTGGTACGTGGTGGTAGTATATGATATTTAACAACCATGCCAAAAGTGGTCCATATCAGTCCATAATCGTACATAGCCCCATATAAACCGATCCCGAGATTTGGTTTTGGAACCTCTTGGAGGAGCAAATTTCATCCGAGTGAGTTGAAATTTGGTACATTGTGCTAGTATATGGTCGTTAACAACCATGCTTAACTAGGTCCATATCGGTCTATAGTTATATATGGCCCTCAGATAAATCGATCCCCAATCACACAAAAATTGGTCCATATCAAGTTCATAATTGTATATAGCCCCCATATAAGCGACCCCCATATTTCAATTCTGGCTCTCTACGTACAAAAAGTCCATATCGATTCGTAATTATTTGTAGACTTAACTATACATAACTTTTTTGTCTAATATATACCTGTCTCTTATACAAATGTATGGACTAAATCACAATTTAGAAAACGGATGTTAAGAAGTTTTAAGATACCACAACCCAAGTAATTCGATTGTGGATGATAGTCTTTCGTAGAAGTTTCTACGCAATCCATGGTGGTGGGTAACATAAGATTCCGGCCTGGCCGAACTTGCGGCCGTATACACTGTTAACTCTTTAACGAACAAAAATACTTCCGTGAAAACATTTTATTAATAATTTAGTGCAACCGACACAGAAATTTGCTTGAAATTTTGGAGAAAAATAGCTAAATAAAAATTGTCTGCAATCAAACCAGTAAGTTCGGAGAGCTTTTTCCAACAAGTATGAGATTAATGCTCGCGTTTTCTATTACTAACACTATCAAAGCCCAATGGAAACGCGGGAGTGTTTGACGAAAGATATCAATATAACACAGCGAGAGTATGAAAAGAGAGCAATTTCAGTAAAACCGCTTTGTATGTTGTTTCGGAAAACTGTTTTATGATAAGGCCAAAAATTTGATATGCTTTAGACTTAAGCGTTATTATTTTTCGTTATTGTTTTTATTATTTAATTTGAATATTAGAATGAGTATTCGGGTAAAGAGAATAGATATTGCGAACAAAGAGAATAGACATTTGAAAAAATAAAAAAAAAACAGCATGTGTTTTCGCCTTGAGAGCAGCATTTTATGTATGTGTGGACATGTGTTTTGTTTATCATTTTGGCATTATGGGCACAATTTTTTTCTTGGTTCGTTAAAAGAAATCGGAACGTACGAGGAGTAAGTCAAAATATTCAGGCAAAGGAAATTAAAAAAAAAAAAAACGGTGGAAAATATACAAAAATTACAAAGGGATCTTCATAAAAATAACGAAGGGCACTATACTCTTTTTAGACTTAGGACAAGTAAACTTAAAAAAAGAAGGAAATAGTGAAAAAATAATCAATAAAATGTATAAAAACAACGTTTAGTTCCTCTTTATTTTGATAATAGTCCAAGAGGAGTTGACGGGACACCTTCAAATATAAAAAGCGGGCATTAAGTTCGAGTTTTGCAGCTAAAACAATTTGAAAAAGTTTATTTTCTTTAAAATGAATTATTAAAGAAAAGTAAAAGGCAAAACATTTCAGAGTGATAAATGCCAACTTAATACGCGGCCTTAAAGTTAAAAATGAAAATTAAGTAAAAAAACACGATAAGTTTTAAATGCAATTTAAAATTGTGTTAAATGTTAGTAAAAAAAACTTTTCACGCCTAAATAAATTTATGTGTATATTATAAAATTATTTGTGTATGTTTATACTCGACTCCACGTTCTTCTTTTGTTTCGAGTTTTTGAATTCCTTCCAAAAATTTTCAAACTTTTATACCAAAAACACTTTGTTGTTACAAAATTGTTATTTGTGCAATAAAAAAATAATATTTTTATCCAAAAATCAGTCCATTTCGTTTATATAATTATAAAAATTTAATAAAGTAAAAAAAAAAAATAAAAAGTTATTGTTCGGTCGGAGCAGGGATTGAACGCACGACCCTTTGCATGCAAGGCAGACATGCTAACCACTGCTCAACGTGGCCAACAAAATGTACGTTTCTGTTAAAATATTGTCATGTTTGCATGGGCTCGTGGGCGCGTGCAAACTAATGCTATATAAATGTAACTTATAACGATAATTGTCTACTGGTGACTATAACAGCTACATAGCGCCCAGTGGATAGTGTGTTGGCTTACGAAGGTAAAATTAAAAAAAAATTATAAAAATTGAATAATTTCTTCAACTTTGTATTACACGAAAAAGGTGCCAAGAACTAAAAATTTCGTGAAGTGAAAATTTTTGTGAGGGAATGAGCACAATCAATCTTGGGGCAAATTCTTCCAAGCATATAATATTTTTGGGCTCAAAATGCTTCCAAACATATAATATGTTCACATAAAGCAAACATTTTAATGTTTCGGCAGTATCAAATAATATATGTGCTTCATGCAAAATATGTTTGGAACATATGTTAGAGAAGCGTTTTTTGAGGGTGTAGCAAAGCGATGAAACTGAAAAAAAAAAACAATAAAAAATCAATTAAATGTATTGTATTAGATTAAATTGCAATGGGGCAGTATATCATCGCATAGGTTAAGGCTTTTACTTTTGACGTTAATATAACGTCGAAGTGAGTACAAGTAAAAACTCCGTCTTAAAATTAATCATGAAGGTTATTGATTGATTATTGATAGATGAAATTAATTCACTTGTTTAAAATATAATTCTATAAACTAATTGTGGATATTTTTCTTTTAATTCATAAATTTAAAAATTCAATCAAAGTTGTAATTAAAAATATTGTTTCATTATTTATTTATTTGTTTTTTAACAATAATAAATTAAAATTGACATTTTTACCCATTTTCCAAGTAAACTTAAAAATCCCAATGAAAACTATAAGCCGTGCAAATAATGCCTCAAATTTCATGGAAATATTTCTAATTTCCATTTTATAGTTTCAAACAGACAAATATTATGTTTAATAGTTACCACCGTTAATTATGCACTATACAGTATCTGTACTCTAGGATATATTGGCTAATGACTGAAAGAAGAAAAACACAGGTGAAATTGGTTTTATACTAAAAATTAAATTATTTTTGTATTTTTTCAAAGAAAATAAAGCTAAAATTAAAAATTCGTGAATATGAAGTCGAACTTCCCTATCAAACACCTTAATTTTAACTATTGACTCATGAATTAGGTGTGTTTGCGTGCTTTTTCAGTAAAATCTAGTAAAAACTTGCAAGAGAGTAAGAATTGAAATTACTCTGTTTTAAAATAAGCAGAGATTTACACCAATGCCTTCCTATACACGAAATCATTAGCAGCTTTTAAAACCAAATATCACAATAAATATAATTCCATTTTTATACCCTTCACCACTACTGTGGTACAGGGTATAATAAGTTTGTGCATTTGTATGTAACGCCAAGAAGGAGTAATCATAGACCAACCTTTTAGTATACGGATCGGCTTAGAATTAAATTCTGAGTCGATTTAGCGATGTCCGTCTGTCTGTCTGTCTGTCCGTCTGTCTGTCTGTTGGTGTATTTTTGTGTGCAAAGTACAGCTCGCAGTTTTAGTCCGATTGTCCTAAAATTTGGTATGGGGTCCTGTTTCGGCTCAAAGACGATCCCTATTGATTTTGGAAAAAATCGGTTCAGATTTAGATATAGCTGCCATATATATTTTTCACCGATCTGGTCATAATTGGCGTGTATATTAACCGATCTTCCTCAAATTCCATACATCCGAATATTTCATGAGTCTCGAAAAACTTGCAAAATATCAACCAAATCGGTTCAGATTTTGCACAGGGAGTAGAATTAGCATTATAACTATGCGTGCCAAATTTGGTTGAAATCGGTTCAGATTTGGATATATCTCCCATATATAGCTTTCGCCCGATTTACACTCATTTGCACACAGAGGCCAATTTTTTGCTCCGATTTAGTTGAAATTTTGCATAGGGAGTAGAATTAGCATTGTAACTATGCGTGCCAAATTTGGTTGAAATCGGTTCAGATTTGGATATATCTCCCATATATAGCTTTCGCCCGATTTACACTCATATGACCACAGAGGCCAATTTTTAACTCCGATTTAGTTGAAATTTTGCACAGAGAGTAGAATTAGCATTGTAGCTATACTTGGCAAATTTGGTTGACATCGGTTCAGATTTAGATATAGCTCCCATATATATGTTTTTATATATAGTCAAAATACCAACATTTTCCTTGTTAAATCGCCACTGCTTAGTCGAAAAGTTGTAAAAATGACTCTAATTTTCCTAAACTTCCAATACATATATATCGAGCGATAAATCATAAATAAACTTTTGCGAAGTTTCCTTAAAATTGCTTCAGATTTAAATGTTTCCCATATTTTTTTACTAAAATTGTATTCCACCCTAGTGCATTAGCCAACTTAAATTTTGAGTCTATAGATTTTGTAGAAGTCTATCAAATTCTGTCCAGATCGAGTGATATTTAAATGTATGTATTTGGGACAAACCTTTATATATAGCTCTCAACACATTTGACGGGTATCGAAAATTTAGATCTAGAAAGTGGTGCAGGGTATAATATAGTCGGCCCCGCCCGACTTTAGACTTTCCTTACTTGTTTTTTACTACACTTTTTATTGTCATTTTAAAGTTTTGCTTATGACAAATAAGAGTTGGTGGTACTTCTTGCAAATTTTTACATTTCCCGCAATATAAGCGTAGCTTTGCCAAACATTTGTTTTGTTACTTAATTCCACTCTGTCCAATAAAGCTTCAAGGCAAAAAACATGCCATACAGGACATATCGTCTGTAGATCGACTCAGGGGCTGATTCTTAGTCAATTAGTACACAATGTAGGATTTATTTTTGCAATATTCATTTTTCATCTCACTTACGAACGTTACGATGTTTCACCAAAAGTTCGACATTGTCCAAAAATGTTCATTGTTTGAAAAAGCAACTCATTATTGGACATACATAGAAATTATTTAGCATTAAAATTCATAAAATGTCATCCATTCAAAAACAATAAAAACGATTATAAAATGAAAATTAGAAACGTTTTAGCTCCATTATGTTAGCATGTGACCAATTTTAACCACCACATAACAATCCCTGGCTTACTAATTTGGTCATATTAAAAACCAAATCATAGTCAACGATGCAATGCATAAATGGTGTAAGGTATATCCTATATAGGACAATAGTCATTAGCTCTTAGTAAACCGGATGAACAAATTTTGTGGTTTTATGTTAATTTTTACACTGAAATTAAGGTTAGCGCCTTTAATTTAAATACACTGAAAACAATATAAAAGAAAATAAAAATAATTAAAATTGATTGAAGTTCAATTTTCATACCGCTTATTAGACATGAAGATGAAGGACTTGGTATTACTAATTTATTGAAAATAAAATACCAGATACCAATCTACATAACCTGGCTATATATATATATATATATATATATATATATATATATATATATATATATATATATATATATATATATATATATATATATAATATATATTATATATATATATATATATATATATATATATATATATATATATATAATAATATATATATATATATATATATATATATATATATATATATATATATATATATATATATATATATTATATATATATATATATATATATATATATATATATATATATATATATATTTGATCGCTGGCTAAAACGAATTTAATATTCTCAAAAAAAAAAAAAAAAAACACCAGGGAAAATATTTTTGGTTAATTTTAGAACATTTTAAATAAACTGAATTACAAGCACAGATGTCGTGTTGATTTCACAAAAATAGGTAAATGTTTTTCAACAAGTTCAAGAAAATTTATTAGACATAATTATTTTTTCACATGTTAAGGAAAATTTTGCAATTTGCAAGAAAACCATACATAAGTTCAAGGTGGCCTTATTATTGGTAAATTTTACAAATTTTAAGAAATTCTGAACTAGTTTATGGGAGACACGAATTGTTTAAATCTTTATGCTTCATTTGGGTATAATAGAAACCAAGACCATAGTTAAACTGATGCTTACGTTAATTTATTTTGATTTGATTTATTTCAATTTAGATTGCATCTTCAAAATCGTTTTTTTTATTTAAATTCCATTATGAATACATCAACAATTTAAGCTCAAATTCCCAAAAGCGTAATCTAATCTAAACTCCATCTCAAATTTCTTTAAGTTGTCCAAGTGAAGTGGGCGGGCGTCTCAATTAGAACTCCAATTAGATGTCACATACAATGTCTTTATTGTTTTATTGGATTGGCTGTATTGAGGTTGCATGTCAGTACTTGTGTCCCACAGATTTTCGAAAGTTGTTTGCTTGATTTCATGTCCCATCCAACAAAAGTGTACGACATTTTATGAAAACGGAGATTAAATTACAAACGACGTGAATGAGAGAACTTTTCCACACCATGACCTAATATAATTTTCCTATAAGTGTAGGTTGAGAGTGGCAGATCCAAGAATTTTCTTGGAAAACCCCATGAGTTCACACTTAGTTATGGTTTGCGTGTTACTTGAAACCTCAAATAGAAGTAAGACGGGAGCAGGTAAGGATGGTTCTGAGTTGATGTGGATATTTGTTGTCGCCATTTGTGTTGACGTGGTCATTACATGTGTGTGTCAGTGTATGTGCGTTAGTGTTGAATGGTTGCATGCCATTAGTGGTCATTTAATAAAGGCGTCGCTCACATCTATATACTGGGGTTTTAAATTAATTACACATTTAAATGAGGGATTTATTATTTTTTTGTTTAATTTCTTGATTTTCCAACTTGTTGATGTGGAAATTCTAGCCCTAATCTAAGAGTGACATGGAGAACTGTAATGTAAAACCAAAGACCCCGCATCAAAAGCTGGAAACCTGACATATGTTGGTAGTCGAAGGCTATTTTGCAGTGACCACAGTGGTGAGCCACGATTTCCATATAAATGGGAACACGCACCATATGTCGTTCACATAAACAATGCCATTCTATTCGCACAAACGTTTCAAACAAAAAGAAATTGAAAACATTTGTTAGTTCTGAAATAAATGACTTAAGAATTTCAGATTTTATACTAAACCAAAACAAAAGATGGTGAAAATAATATTTATTGTGATATTTGGTTTAAAAGCTGCTAATGATTTCGTGGTATAGGAAGGCATTGGTGTAAATCTCTGCTTATTTTAAAAACGAGAGTAATTTCAATTCTTACTCTCTTGCAAGTTTTTACTAGATTTTACTGAAAAAGCACGCAAACACACCTAATTCATGAGTCAATAGTTAAATTAAGGTGTTTGATAGGGAAGTTCGACTTCATATTCACGAATTTTTAATTTAGCTTTATTTTTCTTGAAAAAATACAAAAATATTTAATTTTAGTATAAAACCAATTTCACCTGTGTTTTTCTTCTTTCAGTCATTAGCCAATATATCCTAGAGTACAGTCGGCGCGGGGCCGACTATATTATACCCACCACTTTCTAGATCTAAATTTTCGATACCCGTCAAATGTGTTGGGGGCTATATTTAAAGGTTTGTCCCAAATACATACATTTAAATATCACTCGATCTGGACAGAATTTGATAGACTTCTACAAAATCTATAGACTCAAAATTTAAGTTGGCTAATGCACTAGGGTGGAATACAATTTTAGTAAAAAAATATGGGAAACATTTAAATCTGAAGCAATTTTAAGGAAACTTCGCAAAAGTTTATTTATGATTTATCGCTCGATAT
Source organism: Haematobia irritans (assembly GCA_003123925.1). Taxonomy (NCBI): domain Eukaryota; kingdom Metazoa; phylum Arthropoda; class Insecta; order Diptera; family Muscidae; genus Haematobia; species Haematobia irritans. The sequence continues at coordinate 28,660 of PGFW01003165.1, forward strand.
ATATGTATTAGAAGTTTAGGAAAATTAGAGTCATTTTTACAACTTTTCGACTAAGCAGTGGCGATTTAAAACAAGAAAATGTTGGTATTTTGACTATATATAAAAACATATATATGGGAGCTATATCTAAATCTGAACCGATGTCAACCAAATTTGGCAAGTATAGCTACAATGCTAATTCTACTCTCTGTGCAAAATTTCAACTAAATCGGAGTTAAAAATTGGCCTCTGTGGTCATATGAGTGTAAATCGGGAGAAAGCTATATATAGGAGATATATCCAAATCTGAACCGATTTCAACCAAATTTGGCACGCATAGTTACAATGCTAATTCTACTCCCTATGCAAATTTCAACTAAATCGGAGCAAAAAATTGGCCTCTGTGGGCAAATGAGTGTAAATCGGGCGAAAGCTATATATGCGGAGATATATCAAATCTGAACCGATTTCAACCAAATTTGGCACACATAGTTACAAATGCTAATTCTACTTCCTAATGCAAAATCTGAACCGATTTAGCTGGTATTTTGCAAGTTTTTCGAGACCCATAAAATATTCGGATGTACGGAATTTGAGAAAGATCGGTTGATATACACGCCAATTATTGACCAGATCGAGTGAAAAATATATATGGCAGCTATATCTAAATCTGAACCGATTTTTTCCAAAATCATAGGGATCGTCCTTTGAGCCGAAGACAGGACCCCATACCAAATTTTAGGACAATCGGACTAAAACTGCGAGCTGTACTTTGCACACAAAAATACACCAACAGACAGACAGACGGACAGACAGACAGACAGACGGACATCGCTAAATCGACTCAGAATTTAATTCTAAGCCGATCCGTATACTAAAAGGTTGGTCTATGATTACTCCTTCTTGGCGTTACATACAAATGCACAAACTTATTATTACCCTGTACCACAGTAGTGGTGAAGGGTATAAAAATGGAATTCATCCGGTTTACTAAGAGCTAATGACTATTGTCCTATATAGGATATACCTTACACCATTTATGCATTGCATCGTTGACTATGATTTGGTTTTTAATATGACCAAATTAGTAAGCCAGGGATTGTTATGTGGTGGTTAAAATTGGTCACATGCTAACATAATGGAGCTAAAACGTTTCTAATTTTCATTTTATAATCGTTTTTATTGTTTTTGAATGGATGACATTTTATGAATTTTAATGCTAAATAATTTCTATGTATGTCCAATAATGAGTTTGCTTTTTCAAACAATGAACATTTTTGGACAATGTCGAACTTTTGGTGGAAACATCGTAACGTTCGTAAGTGAGATGAAAAATGAATATTGCAAAAATAAATCCTACATTGTGTACTAATTGACTAAGAATCAGCCCCTGAGTCGATCTACAGACGATATGTCCTGTATGGCATGTTTTTTGCCTTGAAGCTTTATTGGACAGAGTGGAATTAAGTAACAAAACAAATGTTTGGCAAAGCTACGCTTATATTGCGGGAAATGTAAAAATTTGCAAGAAGTACCACCAACTCTTATTTGTCATAAGCAAAACTTTAAAATGACAATAAAAAGTGTAGTAAAAAACAAGTAAGGAAAGTCTAAAGTCGGGATATCCACAATTAGTTTATAGAATTATATTTTAAACAAGTGAATTAATTTCATCTATCAATAATCAATCAATAACCTTCATGATTAATTTAAGACGGAGTTTTTACTTGTACTCACTTCGACGTTATATTAACGTCAAAAGTAAAAGCCTTAACCTATGCGATGATATACTGCCCCATTGCAATTTAATCTAATACATTACATTTAATTGATTTTTTATTGTTTTTTTTTCAGTTTCATCGCTTTGCTACACCCTCAAAAACGCTTCTCTAACATATGTTCCAAAACATATTTTTGCATGAAGCACATATATTATTGGATACTGCCGAAACATTAATATGTTTGCTTTATGTGAACATATTATATGTTTGGAAGCATTTTGAGCCCAAAAATATTATATGCTTGGAAGAATTTTCTCCCAAAGATGATTGTGCTCATTCCCTCACAAAATTTTCACTTCCACGAAATTTTTAGTTCTTGGCACCTTTTTCTGTTAATACAAAGTTGAAGAAATTATTCAATTTTATAATTTTTTTTTAATTTTACCTTTCGTAAGCCAACACACTATCCACTGGGCTACGTAGCTGTTATAGTCACCAGTAGACAATTATCGTTATAAGTTACATTTATATAGCATAGTTTGCAGCGCCCACGAGCCCATGCAAACATGACAATATTTAACAGAAACGTACATTTGTTGGCCACGTTGAGCAGTGGTTAGCATGTCTGCCTTGCATGCAAAGGGTCGTGGGTTCAATCCCTGCTCCGACCGAACAATAACTTTTTATTTTTTTTTTTTACTTTATTAAATTTTTATAATTATATAAACGAAATGGACTGATTTTTGGATAAAATATTATTTTTTTATTGGAAAAATAACAATTTTGTAACAAAAAACTGTTTTTTGGTATAAAAGTTTGAAATTTTGGAAGGAATTCAAAAACTCTAACAAAAGAAGAACGTGGAGTCGAGTATAAACATACATAAATAATTTTATAATATACACATAAATTTATTTAGGCGTGAAAAGTTTTTTACTAGCATTTAACACAATTTTAAATGCATTTAAAACTTATCGTGTTTTGTACTTAATTTCATTTTTACCTTTAAGGCCGGTATTAAGTTGGCATTATCGCTCTAAAATGTTTTGCCTTTTACTTTTCTTTAATAATTCATTTTAAAGAAAATAAACTTTTTCAATTGTTTTAGCTGCAAAACTCGAACTTAATGCCCGCTTTTATATTTGAAGGTGTCCGTCAACTCCTCTTGGACTACTTATTAATAAAGAGGAACTAAACGTTGTTTTTATACATTTTATTGATTATTTTTTCACTATTTCCTTCTTTTTTAAGTTTACTGTCCTAAGTCTAAAAAGAGTATAGTGCCCTTTCGTTATTTTTATGAAGATCCCTTTGTAATTTTTGTATATTTTCCACCGTTTTTTTTTTTTTAATTTCCTTTGCCTGAATATTTTGAATTACTCCTCGTACGTTCCGATTTCTTTTAACGATCAAAGAAAAAATTGTGCCCATAATGCCAAAATGATAAACAAAACACATGTCCACACATACATAAAATGCTGCTCTCAAGGCGAAAACACATGCTGTTTTTTTTTTTTATTTTTTCAAATGTCTATTCTCTTTGTTCCGAATATCTATTCTCTTTACTCCGAATACTCATTCTAATATTCAAATTAAATAATAAAAAACAATAACGAAAATAATAATGCTTAAGTCTAAGCATATCAAATTTTTGGCCTTATCATAAAACAGTTTTCCGAAACAACATACAAAGCGGTTTTACTGAAATTGCTCTCTTTTCATACTCTCGCTGTGTTATATTGATATCTTTCGTCAACACTCCCGGTTTCCATTGGGCTTTGATAGTGTTAGTAATAGAAAACGGAGATTAATCTCATACTTGTTGGAAAAGCTCTCCGAACTTACTGGTTTGATGCAGACAATTTTTATTTAGCTATTTTCTCCAAAATTTCAAGCAAATTTCTGTGTCGTTGCACTAAATTATTAATAAAATGTTTTCACGAAGTATTTTTGTTCGTTTAAGAGTTAACAAGTATATACGGCCGCAAGTTCGGCCAGGCCGAATCTTATGTACCCACCACCATGGATTGCGTAGAAACTTCTACGAAAGACTATCATCCACAATCGAATTACTTGGGTTGTGGTATCTTAAAACTTCTTAACATCGTTTTCTAAATTGTGATTTAGTCCATACATGGTATATATTAGACAAAAAAGTTATGTATAGTTAAGTCTACAAATAATTACGAATCGATATGGACTTTTTGTACGTAGAGAGCCAGAATTGAAATATGGGGGTCGCTTATATGGGGGCTATATACAATTATGAACTTGATATGGACCAATTTTTGTGTGATTGGGGATCGATTTATCTGAGGGCCATATATAACTATAGACCGATATGGACCTAGTTAAGCATGGTTGTTAACGACCATATACTAGCACAATGTACCAAATTTCAACTCACTCGGATGAAATTTGCTCCTCCAAGAGGTTCCAAAACCAAATCTCGGGATCGGTTTATATGGGGCTATGTACGATTATGGACTAATATGGACCACTTTTGGCATGGTTGTTAAATATCATATACTACCACCACGTACCAAATTTCAAGCAGATCGGATGAATTTTGCTTCTCCAAAAGGCACCGGAGGTCAAATCTGGGGATCGGTTTATATGGGAGCTATATATAATTATGGACTGATAGGAACCAATTCCTGCATGGTTGTTGGATACCATATACTAACATCACGTACCAAATTCCAACCGAATGGGAAGAATTTTGCTCTTCCAAGGGGCTCTGGAGGTCAAATCTGGGGATCGGTTTATATGGGGCCTATATATAATTATGGACCGATATCGACCAATTTTTGCATGGGAGTTTGAGGCCATATATAAACACCACGTACCAAATTTCAACTGAATCAGATGAATTTTGGTCTTCCAAGAGGTTCCGGAGGTCAAATCTGGTGATCGGTTTATATGGGGGCTATATATAATTATGAACCGATGTGGACCAATTTTTGCATGGTTGTTAGAGACCATATACTTACACCATGTACCCAATTTCAGCCGGATCGGATGAAATTTGCTTCTCTTAGAGGCCTCGCAAGCCAAATCGGGGGATCGGTTTATATGGGGACTATATATAATTATGGACCGATGTGGACCAATTTTTGCATGGTTGTTAGAGACCATATACTGATACCATGTACCAAATTTTAGCCGGATCGGATGAAATTTGCTTCTCTTAGGGGCCTCGCAAGCCAAATCGAGGGATCGGTTTATATGGGGGCTATATATAATTATGGACCGATGTGGACCAATTTTTGCATGGTTGTTAGAGACCATATACTAACACCATGTACCAAATTTCAGCCGGATCGGATGAAATTTGCTTCTCTTAGAGGCCTCGCAAGCCAAATTTTGGGGTTCGTTTATATGGGGGCTATACGTAAAAGTGGACCGATATGGCCCATTTGCAATACCATCCGATCTACATCAATAACAACTACTTGTGCCAAGTTTCAAGTCGATAGCTTGTTTCGTTCGGAAGTTAGCGTGATTTCAACAGACGGACGGACGGACGGACGGACATGCTCAGATCGACTCAGAATTTCACCACGACCCAGAATATACATACTTTATGGGGTCTTAGAGCAAATATTCGATGTGTTACAAACGGAATGACAAAGTTAATATACCCCCCATCCTATGGTGGTGGGTATAAAAAAAAATGCTAAAATAAGCGAATTAAGTTTTGTTACGAATGCAAAATGAAAAGAGAAACCGAAAAAAAGTTGCAACGTCTCATGGAACATGTATGATATTAATCTCTGTTTTTTCAAGAAAAATAGGAAGAACAAGCTGATCTCACGTCTTCAATAAAATTAATAGTCTTTGCTCTATACTCTCTGTCTGGCTCCCTGAATAAAATATCACAACATATATATGTTTACTCTAAATTTGTAAATTTATATATGTTTACATTCACACATATTATTTTTATGAAACATTCTTGTCCCAAACATAATATAATATGTGTCCCAAACATTTAGTGTTAGTTTAGGAACATTACATGTTTGCACTTAAATATATTGTGTTTAAAAATTGAGCCCGAAACACATTTAGTTTATATCGGAACATATGAAAAACATATTTTTCTAACAGTGTAGCTGTGCTAGAGGTCAATCATATTGTACATTTATGACATTTACATTTTGAATATTTAATAAATTAAAAACGTAAAAGCCCTGCTCATTGATTCACTGGTATTGAGTATTCCATTCCAATGAAAAAGAA
>PGFW01003174.1:23934-36070 GCA_003123925.1 Haematobia irritans
ACATATTGCAGATGATTTACTGCAGTGCAAGTTAATTGAACTATCGAGGCTCTCCAGACTACGGAACAGGCCTTCTAAACATCCCACGAGCTGCCCACCCAGGTATTATGTTCAAAAAATTCGGAAGGGAATTGGACAACGTCAGAATGAGGAGACGTCTGGTAGGTACTCACTTGTACATTCAGACCCACACTATAAGCTATCCAGCATTCTTCCTGCACGATAATACGAGTTGACAAACCATGTACTGGCGTGGTCCACACAGAGATTATATCTGATCAGCGGTCAGATACACTTACTATGGTCCGATTGGTTAATGATTATGTACCGAGAAACTAGAGAATAAAGATTAGGCGCTAATGAAGCTTAACCTGGACCATTAAACTCACACACGAGGGAACATGATTCGAAAAGTGAATACATGCCGGCAGGAGCTATAATCATCAGCACAAAACTAAATCTAAATATCTTAATCTCATTCTATCTCCTGCTTGTCCGTGTCGATATTATCTACTAAAAAAAATAATTTATAAACTTACACCAATTTGTATAATCACAACTACACAATCATCTCAAAAAGATTCCTAACGCTGAACCCAAGGAAATCGTAGGTATGTAAAGGAAACAAAGTCGTATATTCAATACCTACAATTGCAGGGAAAGCCTCTCACTCAGCGAAGGAGCGACACGGCTTATATATTATTGCAGATGTATAGGACACTAAGTTCTTACCATCACCAACTATCATGTTGTCTATTAAATCTGTCTCGAAAATAATATTCCATATGCTTATTACATTTTAACCCATTTCGACACAACATATATTTTGTACGAGAGTCATTGAAATGATATAAAATTAAAATGAAACTACGGCCCTATTTTCTAGTTACCAAATAGAATAATTCCTAAGAAACCAAATTTAGGTTTCACATAAGAATAATTTCTTCGGAAAATAGGGACCCGCCTGTGCGCAGAATTTTCTGAAATTATCCATATTTAATTAGAAAATAAAAAATATGCATAGCCAATAACAAACAATTAATTATGCAAATACAAATAAACAATAGTTAATACGAATATTCACTTTGCATTTAATGCTAGATGGATATAAAAATCATCTGTTACCTGTCTGTAAAAGCAACATGGATTTTCAAATTCGCTACGTATATGTTGACTGCGAACGAATGTGTACTTTTTCAATAACAAAATAATCGAACTATGGTAAGAGCTTTACGAGATCTAATTTCAAGTGTCTCAATTCATAGCACCACTATTGACCATTCGCAATACCAACTGCAACTAAGATACATGTCATACCATGCTGTCACCATTACGGTATGGATATTTTACCCAAGCAACACTGATTACCATAATCCATCTATCATTGCAAAGTCGATTTTTACCTCTAACCTATCCACACACAATTTCCTTATTATTTACATATTTTTAATCACAATACAGAATTTCAAAACATGACTATAATACATAAATACATCCTAATCACCACAAATTATACCTATCATACAACTGTCGACCACCCCCCCATAGAGCCCACATATAAAGTTAAGTCCCAATTATCCGGTACGTTCACATTATTTGGATGTCACCTATATAGTTAAAGCTGATTTCCCCTCAGATTAGACTCCTACGGAGCAAAATTTTCACTCACACTAACATTAACATAAAAATCTTATAATACTAACCAATAATTAAAAAATAGATATCTTTATATTTATTCGCTCTTTAGTCTCCGACAGGTAAATCACAAAACACACTGATATAAAAATACACAATTTATTTAAGTTAGTAAAAAATCTAATTGGAATTGGTTTAAAACGACTGATAACCACACCACCAAAACATTTTTACATTGCGTAATTCTCACCATAATATAATTAATACTCAAGAATTCAATCATCATTCCTATCATTTCGGCACACAGGTGAAATCCCTGGAAAAGAGTCGTACAATGCAAATTTTTAGTCACGAGTAGGGCGAGAGAGCAGAAAAATCCCAAAATCACATGGACCGTATGTTACTCCCGTTTCGGGAAATAAATATAAACGTCACTACTAGACATTGCTCGGTAAAAATCGAGAGGAGAGCTCTGATAAGATTTGAGAAGAATTCCCAAACAAATGCCAATTATAACATAGAGGAAGATTTTAAAGTGTGACCATGTCCAGTAGAGACGTATAGTCAATCTGCAGCATAACGTTAAGCCCCGTTAATCTATAACATACCACTCACAATTAACAACGCATCATCAGTAAAAGGTAACCAGAAAGCAAACATCGATGTTTAAAACAACCAATATAACCAAATAGAGAGGAGAGAGATACATATCACTGGTGAAGTCACTTAAGAGGGATTCTCATGGCTCCTAATTTTTGCATGATAGTTAAAAGGTATATATTGATGTTATGTACGAAAATTAAACCGGATCGGATGACATTTGTAATATGATATTGGTAAGGCTAAAGGAATCGCATGAGGTTAATCGGTTTTTGCTGGGAAGATACCACGTAATGGTGGCAGCAGTTAATGATAGCTGACGAGTGGTATTGCAATGGCCCAAAGTGTTTGAATGAACTTGAAATAACGGGAAACTGCCATAGTCGTATGGCTATTGAGACCATCTTCGCATCAACTTACGTAAGCGAATGAAAATCCTACACAGGAAAAAATACCCATCACAAAAGTGATGCTATATTTATCTTATGTTCATTGCAAAAATATTTCCTTAGTTTTATTCTAATATTATATTTCGAAATTTTGCGCGGCCCATTGCAATATTCCATAACCAAAGTGTGACTCAAAATTTTTATGAACTAAAAATGGGTATAATTATCAATGACCGTAAAATAAGTGTCAATGGTAAACTAGACATGAAGGAGAAGAATCTCCGTGAAATTTGTACCGAAAACAAAATAATATAAGTAAACTAGTTACATGAATGTGTACAATCCTTTCGCCCTCGAGTGAGAGGCTTTCCCGCTTTAGGTATGAAAACGCGACTTTTGTTTCCCTCCTCGACTTTCCGTGCGGGATATTAGCGGGATGTATTATTGCTTTGTATACATCAGCTTCTGATATTTATAGTTGCGGCGCGCGACCAGACTCAGTGGAATAATTCTGTTCAGTTCTACTTGCTTGGTAAGTCCGCCGGAGTAATTCCCATCCAGGCTCCGGGTAGATCTCGTGAGATGGTCGCCAAGCTATTGTGCGCCCGATCTTTATTCTAGTTTCCGAGTACAATTTCCGACAGGAAAACGACCGCTGAGGCAACTGTGGCAAGCCGCCAGTAATGGTTCAACCGTCTGATTTCGCAGGAAAATGTTGTGTCGATAGTACCTCGCGTCTCCCAGGAACGCTTTGTCCATTGGCCCTCCGATGGTTTTTAAATGAAACCTGGAGGCGCGACCGTGGATGTTGAACCTTCGCGTAGTCTGGCAAGCCTCGGACGTGGCTTGAGCGTATTCTCAATACTGCTGAGTAACCATTCCAAGAGTAATGCTGAGCCTTTTCTCAATCGTTCTCGCTTGTATCCTCTCAGATTCTTCTTGTAAGCGTCCCAGTCCACAGGAAGCTCTGGGTGGAGTCTTGCTTTGCTTTAGAGCTTCCTGCAAGGATTTCGTCATATTTAATTCCGTGACCACACAAGATGTCGATTTTTCCCTTGCTTCCTCTAGGGCATGCAGCTTTTCAGTTGAGAATGTTGAAAGGCCTTAGTAATCGCTCCACTGCGTGTTTTCGAATAACCTTGCAACATTTTGTCTCTGGTAATTCCGGTATCATCATATTGAACGATCCCTATACCCTATCCAGTCAGCTTTCCTAACATTTTGGCGAAATATGGTCTTGGTATGATATGGACAATCAATTTGAAACTGATGTAGCGATGATTTGAGAAGCTGTGTTCACTTAAAACGCTGCCACTCGCTTCATTTCATTCAGCTTTCTGCAGGCCAAGGTGATGTACAAAACCGCTTGCCTGTTTTTAAGTGACAAGAAGGTTGGGGCATCTCCTTGTTGGGCAAAACTACCAGATAAAATGCAAAAATAATACTCTATTAGCGACTCTCCCCTTACATTAGTATCAGCTACTTTCCCATATAACATGATGTGCATTCGCATCGCATCCCCATAAATGGAGTTTCGTCTTTGTTTATCAGGTGACTCCTCCACTAAGGTCTTAAAGGTACTGGGGCCATCTCCCTTTCCATTCCCATGTAGACCGAAGATACCCAAATATTTGCATTTGGCTATTTCTAAACTGCTTACGACAGTGTCTGCTATTGCAGCATTGAAGGAAGCAGAAACAGAGTTTTGACGGCGTGGCAACGCACAAGATGTCTGTATTGCACATTGAAGGAAGCAGAAGAAGTTTAGCTCGTTTTTACAATTATCAGGCTGCGATGTGTACATCTTTACCAGTAATACTGCGAATAAGTTTGAACCCGGGAGTACTTAATTCCCACATATTTTGTTTCTATAAACATATGAACCATATATATAGTTCTATATGTCCCCTTTCATCAGGAGAACTTTAAAGGCAGCACACTGCAGCCTTACAAATGATGAAATTTATTGGAGGATCCGTAAGGACCATCCGAGATTTTCAAAACAACCTCACATCAGCCGTTCATCGAAGTCATCAAGAATGTCGCTCTTCAGAGATCTCGGTGACTCCGCAAAATAACCATAGGTTCACTTTTGGTGAGTTCTGAGGCAACAGAAACCCCTCGTCGCATACGGTGTTATCCATGAACTTCAATTCTTGTATCCCCCCTCGACCTTCGCAAGAGATCCTTACTTCTGATTCAGACAAGACGGCCTTTGTCCATTTCCTGAATCCTTTAGCTGACGTTTTAATACAACCCTTCATTTGATTAAGTGAAAGCCAATAACATACACGGCCCTGGGACTTTTGCCTAGAATGTGGGCAAAGACTGAGTGTATCAAAGTTATAAACACTGCATGCACGGTCTTGTCCATCCAATTCATGCGAAACGGCCAACTTCCAATCGAGCTTTGGAAGATCTGGATGCATCGTTTCGTCTATTTAAAATAGATTCCAGTGGCAGAAGGGTTGCAGGTATCCACGCATGGTGGCTCTAGGTCTTACGCCGGTAATGGTCTTTCTTCTCGAAATAACTCAGAGCAGCTCCTCACAACTTCACCAATTAGTAATCAGAGCCAGGCTTTGAGAAACATTCTATAGACCTCTGGTCCTCACATGCGACTAGCTTGAATCGCCTTGATATCAAACCAGCCCTTTGGTGTCGAGGATCTGGACGGGAAAACTGTTTCCAGCACCTGTGAAGTAGACGACAGTCAAGAGCATTCTCATTTCCCCCATTTTTGCTTTTGGGAACCATACGAAGGATAAAACAATAAGTATTTTTGAGTACCGTCGAAAATTTAACATTATGCTGTTTAATATTATGAACTTTCTTAGAATTTTTTTTTAAATGTAAATATAAAATGAAACCGTTTAACTTATCTAAGCGCTACGTATAAGATTTATAATACAATTATATTTACAAGTGTCTCTACGTTGAATGATACCATATCTGACAAAATTTCATGCGTTTTTTAGGCGATAGTGAACTGTCATTGCAGTATATGCATATAATTGCCATATGTGCAATATCAATCATTCATCAATTTTTATTACTACTTAGGACACTTAACGATGAATCACTGATAAAACGCGAATATTTCAATGATGATGGAGATTTAAACAGCTGGAATTTTGTTATAAATGCGAGGTCATAGAGAACCAAGATTGTAGGAGAAGATTCGAGTTGATCCTTGGCCTAATCGTTGGAGAAATCGTATAACATAAAGATGCCACTGGGATTGTAATTGTTACACGTAATATTCAATGTGGAATAGATAGGGTTAATGGGTTTCAGAATTTGTTTGCGGTGGTCTATCCCCTGATCAATTATGGTTGGTGACAATTTTAAGGCGTTTGAAAGGCTCCTCAAAGTGGTAAAAACGAGTGTGCCAGGCTTCTCCGTGTAATCATATAAGCTGCTGACATATCCTAACCAGCCTTTTTCAGCTGTGCGTACCGTTCCACTTCTATGTTCCATCACTAACCGAATCATATAAGCTATTTTTTCCAAAGTATGTTTTTTGGTCAAAATACGCTGCATACACAGTCATCCGCTGTTCTTACTCGGTACAACTCTAGGTGCCCGGTATTGATTACTATGACGTTTCTGTAGCGTAAACTCTTTTCTTTAAGGCATGGTAGTTCTCCAGGTTTTCTCTTGCTTGGGTCACCCCCTAGAAGTTTCGTTGCCCTTCCGCTGTTCCACGTGGAACAGTTTGGCGAAGCCCGCCAAACGGTCCTGCCTCTATGGGATTGTTTTCTCCAAGTTCACTTCCCTTTGTTTTAAAATGCAAAAATGCCGGAACTAGCTGTGCATTAAAAACAAGCAGAAATTATTTAGAATGCCCAAAAGTTTTGACTTTTAACGATTGCACCCCCAAGAAGGAATATGATCACCTCAAACATGTTTCAGAAGTAAATTTTAGTTTCGATGGAAATAATGCATAAGCGTAGGAAGGCCCCTCTGGGGCAGGCGGGCTTAGAATTTGAAACCTATTTACGATTTTAACATTATTTAAATAAATTAATGAAGGTATATACAACCGACAACAAAGTTCCGCTAAAGAACTTTCATGCACAATCGAATTTACTTGGGTTGTGGTAGCAGTTGGCCGATGGGCAATGTTTGAAGTCTGATATTTATGAAATAGAGCTATGATTGAAACTTAATGGTTAGTTACAATAACTAAGCTCCTTGTATTATATTGTTTTAGTCTGGTTTTAAGTCATCGTTCATTAAAAAATAGTAAATTTGGTAATTAAAACTATTCTTTCATAGAAGTTAATATCTTAATAATGATGCAAAATAAGCGTCAGCCAAAAAGGAAGTGCAAAATGTTCTTTTTGGGGTCCTGGAAGTGTGCAAAATTGGCGTAGAAAGCGATGAATGTAATAGGAAACTCGTCATAGAACGAATGTCCACGCGTTTCAACAGACGTTGCAATAAAATTTTGCATCACTTCTTACGGTGTGATCCGAATTCAAGTGTTTTTGAATGTGAATTAAAAAAACTGTGTGATATTTTCCCAAAAGTAAAATAATTTTTAATTTATTCGTGTTTTCATTTGATTTTCTGGTCGACCTTTTGTTAGAATTTTATAAAATATTTATAAAGAACCTGCCAGTCTTTCAAGAAACTTAATTTTAATAATAATTTTTATATTTGTTTGAATATTTTTTCAAAAATTATCGAATTTTTCTATAATGGATTTAACATTTTTGTGCAAAGTTTGAATAATTTTTAACATTTTATTTATTCTTACTCTTTTTTTAAACTACTTGAAAAAGAAAACAAAAATTTATACGCATTAAAATATGATAAACCTGAGCTAAAAACCTTCCCTGTGTAGTTAATGATAATTAACTCTTTGTTGAGTGATATTTTTGGATAGTGCTTTTAAAAGTTTGTGCACTTTAAAACTAAATCCCAATTTTTTTGCTGGGAAAAGTGTGAACACTTTTAGTTCTTTATTGATATATGTATTTTGATGTCTAGTTTTTTTACTCATTTTTTTATGAATAAAACAATAATTGAACCTATAACTTCACAGCTGCTATAAATTTTTAGCTAGGGCGGCTGATAGGCCCGCCCTAGGAAAGTTGTCTAGCTACGCTAATGGAAGAATGTATACATTTTGCGCAACCGATGGGCTATTTTCATCAGAATTATCTGTATCTGAGTTTATTTGGCAAAACATATTTGATGGTTTGGCGAAAAACAATTTTTATATCCCTCCTCACCAAATATGATGGGGGGTATTATTAACTTTAGTCAATTCCGTTTGTTAAAAACAACCGAAATATTGCTCTAAGACCCAATAGAAGTATATATTATTTTGGGTGGTCGATGAAATTCTGAGTCGGATCTGAGCATGTCCGGTGTCAGCCGTCCGTCCGTCCGGTCTGGTTGAATCACGGCGTACACATTTCCCGAACGAAAACAAGCGTTATCGTACATTGAAACTTGGCAACAAGCTAGATATGTTATATGATTGTAGATCGGAAATGGTATACAATGGGCCATATCGGTCCACTTTCTACGTATAGGCCCCCCATATAAACGGACCCCGCAAAATTTGGACTTTGCGAGGCCTCTAAGAGTGCAAGATTTCATCCGATCCGGCTGAAATTTGGTACACATGGTGTTAGTATAGGGTCGTTCTAACCAACCATGCAAAATTGTCACATTGGTCGCATAATATAATATAGCCCCCCATATAAAAACCGATCCCCGCGATTTGGGCTTGCGAGGCCCATGCTAAGGAGAAGTCAAATTTCAATCCGATCTGGTTTTGAAATTTGGTACATGCACGTGTCAGTATATGGTCTCTAAAATGACCATGCGAAAATTGGGTCCGCATCAGTGTACTAATTATATATATTCCCCAATTTAAGACGATGCCGGAGCCTCTTTGGAAGACTAAAATTCATCCCGATTCAGTTTGAATTTGGTACGTGGATGTTAATATAATGGCCTCAAACACCTGATGCAAAAATTGGTCGAAATACGGTCCCATTAATTATATATAGGCCCTAATATAACCGATCCAGATTTGACCTCCCCGAGCCTCTTGGAATGAGCAAAATTTCATCCCGATTCGGTACCTGAAGTTCAGTTTATGGTATCCAACAGACAAATGCAGGAATTGGTTCATATCGGTGCATAATTATTATATAGCCCCCATATAAACCGATCCCCAGATTTGACCATCCGTGCCCATTTGAGAAGCAGAAATTTTCGGATCTGGTTGAAATTGGGTACGTGGTGGTTAGTATATAATGTTTAACAACTATGCCCAAAAGTGGTCCATATCAAGCCATAATCATATGTAGGCCGTCATATAAACCGTCCGAGATTTGGTTTTTAGAGCCTCTTGAGGAGCAAAATTTCATACGATGTCAACGTTGAAATTTGGTACATGTGCTAGTAATATGGCCGTTAACAACCATGTCCTAACTACTCATACGTCTATAGTTATATAATATCCATCAGATAATTCGATCCCAAATCACACAAAAATTGGGTCCATATCAAGTTGATAATTGTAATATAGGCCCCACTATAAGTGGCCCCCTAAAGTTTATTATTCCTGGGCTCTCTACACCCTCACTAAAAAATCGCTTTGTAACATTATACTCCCAAACATATTTTTGGCTTCAACCATATACATTTTTGGGTATTGCCCAAACATTTATATGTTTGATCTCTTCCAATATATAATATGCTGTTGAAGCATATTGGTCTAACAAATATGTCTTGGGTAAGTCTAAGTTGCCAAACATTTTGTATTTTTGCAGTCAAATTCCAATAATGTTGTCGTTCTAAAAAACAATATGTTATTTATATGAACATATAATATGTTTTGGAAGCATTTTTGCAGCCCAAAAATATTATATGCTTAAAAAAATTCTCTCCAAAACAATATTGTGCTCAATAATTTTATTTATTTATTTTATATAATTAGCAATCATAACTGAATTATGAAAATAAATAGGTAATATAGGTTGCTAAATACAACATAGGTTTTCGACCTGAATGCGTCAAATTTTTGTGATTCTGGCCAATTGTATATTCCCACATTACTTTCTCACTTCCACTAGATCTTTTTTAGGTTCTTAGCAACCCTTTTTGCTGTAATTACAAACATTGTAGAAGTTTATTCAATTTTTTTTATTTTAATTTTACCGTTTTTGTCGGACGGGGATTCGACACAGCGGACCCAGCAGTTTTATGTAGATCAAAGAAGTAGCTGATTCAAATTGCCCAGGAAAATTAAAACGTTAATTTTCGTAATAAAACAAGCAACAACCACCACTTAATTCAATCATCGCTCCACTGTTAAATAATGCGCTCCAAGCTACTTAACACATTTGTTTATAGGCTATTTTTAAATTAATATATGTTTGCATCCAAGCAATATTATATTTACAAACATTTTAGTCCAAACATAATAATGTTCTAACATATTCAAACATATATGTTCCCCAACATGTTATGCTAAGTTTATGAACATTTAACTGCTTTGCACTCAAAAATATGTGTTTTAAAAATTTGTTCCAAACAATAATGTTTATAGCCAAACATAGGTTGGTATGAAAAAACAGTCTTATTTCATCCGTGTACAAAACTGTGTCGGTCCGCTGTTCGAATCCCGTCCGGGCAAAAGGTAAAATTATATAAAAAAATATCAATTGAACAATTTCTTCTAACAATGTTTGATATTACGAAAAAGGTGCTAAGAATAAAAAATCTCGTGGAAGTGAGAAAGATGTGGGGAATATAAATTGGGCCAGAAACAAAATTTTTGAGGATTCAGGTCGAAAAACCTATGTTGGTCACACCTATATTAGCCTGTTTATTTTCATAATTCATCTATGATTGTAAATTATAATATAAATTGAGCGCAATATTGTTTGGGAGAATTTTTTTAAGCATATAATATTTTTGGGTGCAAAATCTTCCAAAATTTATATGTTCACATAATAAACATATTGCTTCTTTTGGGAAGACAACTTATGTGAATTGGTGCAAAAATACAAAATGTTTTGGAACTTAGACTACCCAAATATATATGTTTAGGACGATATGCTTCTCAAACATATATATATTGGAAGAGGATCAACATATAAAGTGTTTGGGGCAATAACCAAAAGTATATGCGTTGAAGCAAAATTATGTTTGGGAGTATATTGTTACAGGAAGCGATCATTTTGTGAAGGGTTGTAGAGATAGGCAAACGGTGCATAAAGGAATTGGAATTATCGCCATGAAATTGCATATATGCATGTTCACGTAACTGTTTTCGCTCCAGTGATCGAGAATCGAACCAAATTTTGTTTAGGTATCAACAATCCATATCAACAATTCTAGTACGAAAAAAAAAATTAATCCTACTCAAATTAAATTAATGCAGCCAAGGGTTAAATTATTTTCTTTTAGAGCAATACAACCCGAATTAGTTACAGATCAAACTCAACAATTGTCCTCCAATTTTATTTTTTTTATTTAAACGCAAAAATTTTTATCGTCAAGAAGATAACTTCTTTTGTAGCAAAATTTCGTCCCTGACGGTTTTTTGTTGGCATTAAATTTCAATCACTTACATTAATGTTTGGGAATATCACGTTTTGGAAATTTTCGCGTACCACCTCTGTGGAACCTAATATCGTATTTATATCATCTTCGATCTATAAAATTAATAGAAAACTCAAATATTGAAAATCATTTTTTTTATTAGAACTAAAACACGAAGGAAGTATGATCCACTCTAAACATGATGCATAGAGAAGAAATGTGTATTTTTGGACGCTTACGAGCCATGAAACATTTTTGTCAGCAAAAATTTTTGTTTTCTCGTAAAGCATGGTTGCAACAAAATGGTGGATATGGTAATATTTCAGACACAATATAACTGAAAGCGACAAACATATACACTGACCAAAAAAAAACAATTGTTTCTCTTAAACATGTTTGAGGTGATAAATATATTTATTATATTAATAATCTCAATCTGTGTATAAATCAAAGAACATCAGATATAATATTAAAATTAAAAAAACATTTTCTTAAATGATTATTTACCTATGTCACACATATATTTAAGCCAATAACAGATAATACTTGCCATAAATTACCCCAATCGAATATCTCGTTTTAATTTACTACTCCAAAGAGGGAATAAACAAAACTTAACTTCATTTTTAGAAAATTTAGATTAATTTTTAGAAAATTTTAACTAAACTTATTCAGGACGCAGATGCCACATAGAACTTCACAGAATCAAGTAATATTTTTGGACAAATTCAAGAAAATCTAAAATAGACATAATTATATTGTTTCGCTTGTTAAGGATATTTCGAAGCTGCTTCATTGGTAAAATTTAAAAATTTTGGAGAAATTCTGAATCTATTTTATCAGCGCTGTGTAGTCGGAGCCGGAGTCCCCGGGAATCGAGTCCTGTGGAGTCGGAGTCTGAAAGATTTTGCTGCGAGTCGAGTCGTTGAAATTTG
>PGFW01003193.1:10634-26662 GCA_003123925.1 Haematobia irritans
GTTTGTATTGTTTGATGAAACTGAAATAGAAAAAATATGGAATGATCGTATTAATAGGAATTGAAATGGCAGGAAATATGTAGAGAATTTGTTGCAAATATTTTTTGAAATTAAACCATTTCTGGGACTTCCCGAACGAATATCAGAGAGAGAGATAATTATAACACATGAATCAAAGATGTATGAGAGGCGGAACTGGGTGGAAAACAGAAGCTTACCGTATCCCGCTTTAGTGCTATATTGCCATTTTTTAGTGTTAACAAATTTGTGCACTAAATGAATACTTATTATATTTCTGTGCTACCCTTTGGACATAATGTGACACTTGTAATTATTTTACTTTTTAAAGTTGGTCTACAGGAAAAGTTTTTTTAATAAATCTTTTTTTAACTCGTTTTTCATAGTTCTAATAGGTAAAATTTAACTTTTTTGTTTCAATTGGGTTAAAAAACAGAAATAAAGAATTAATAAAATGGTAATTTTTATAAATTTTTGAGTGTCAAACGTTCAGAACAAGCGTAGAATGTATACATAAATCAAGAAAAAAACAAGTAGAAAAGTAGAAAGTCGGGCGGGGCCGACATATCATACCCTAACCACCATTACAGAATTAGTATCATAAGCATTTGTGGGGTAACATATAGGTTCTGGAGATAAACCGCAGTTGGCATATTTAAGAAAATAAGGGTACATGTTCTATGGGTGCTTGTGTCAATCCTGACTATAAGTCATAGCGAATGTTGCCAGGGAAAATGTGTTCGGTTTTACCCTACAAGGACAAAAAAAGTTCCCTACTTTCCTATACATTCCCAAACAATTTTTCCTACTATATTTTTTTGACAATAAATTCTTTCCCCTACTTCTAGCAACACTGGCTGTGTTGATATTGCACATACGGAGTTAGTATGCCACTAATATTGAGCCCATTATTAAAAAAGAGAAAATCGTTAAATTAGGTGGGTTAATAAATACAATTTGTAAAAAATCGAGCAATATTCTTATGTAAGCAGCTACAAGTACGTATAGTCGATCGGCTAGTACATCCAAAATTTGAAATTTGGGTAAACATTGGTTAATAAATAAGAGTACTTGGCAATTTGGGAAATCAGCGATGCATAAATTAGAAGCTATATCTAATCTGAACCAATTTTGCATAATATTTTGCGGGTTTGATTAATACCACAAAGGTTACCTTTGCAAAGATTTGAGTAAGATCAAGTTAAGAAATGAGGCCTGTATGGTCAAACATAAGGTTATCAGGCGGCGAAATTTTTCAAAATTCGGTGATAACATATATGGGAAGCCTATATCTACATCTGAACCGATTTCGATGAAATTTTGCAACATATAGTTAGTACTATAGAGGTCTGGAATCTAGCCAACTTCTTAATAAGGATCGGTTAATTAAATAAGGCGTTCTTATGGCCAAATTGGGAAAATCGGGCTATACATATATATGGAGTACATATAAAATCTGAACCGATTTCAATGATTTTTTTGCACATTACTAGTTAGTGCTATAGAAGACTACATTTTTTCTTACTTTGAGTAAGAACGATTGATAAAAAGGTTTTGTGGCCAAATTTGGAAAAATCGGGCGATACATATATATGAGAGCTATATCTAAATCTCAACCGATTGGTGAAATTTTGCAGACTTGAAGGGCGATGGAAAATATTACCTTTTGCCAAATTTGGTGACGATCCGTTTGAAAAAAAGCGCAACGTGACCCCATTTGTCGAAATCGGGCGATACATATATATGGGAGCTATATCTAAATTTGATCCGATTTCTTCAAATATCAATAGCGTTCGTCCTTGTGCCCAAAAAACTCCTGGTACTAAATTTCATCAAAATCGGTTAATAATGCGACCGGAATCTTTGAACAACAAATACATGGACAGACGGACGGACGGACACAAGCAGCGTAGATCAAAGATAATAAAAGAGGAAGAGGGAGATTTGCTACTGAGCACATCAAACCATTTACCCATTAGTTAATACTCGCAACCAAACGCGCTATACGACAAAGTATTGACATACCATTAAAATGCACATAAAAGAAATTAAGAGCAACGAATAAATTTCATAGAAGGAGAAAATGTATTTTTTTGTTGTTGTTCTAAATTTATCATTGTTCATTAAGAATATTAAATTTTTCATTTAAAAAATAAAAAACTAAAAACAACTAAAAGGTTACAAACATGTATTAAACTAATGTGGTAAATGCACATTTGGTATGACGCAAGCCAATCTCCCATCTTCCTCAAATCTATAATCTTTTGCTAGATCGACTCAAGGAGTGATTCTGAGTCGATCGCGTATATATTTTATGGGGTCTAAATCAAATATTTCTGGTAGGCCACATTTTTTGCCGATCAAACTTATTATACCTGACCACTATGTGGTTTTAGGGTTATAAAACTTAAATATAATTATTTTAATTATAGCAAAATATCACAACATTTTTTATTTCACATCCAAAACACTGAAGGTCGGATTCACACTCTTAAGAAGTTGATGTAAATTCAGTGCAACGTCTGTTGAAAATGGTGAACATCCGTTCCTATGACAAAATCCATGTAAATTCATCGCTTCTGCGCCATTTTTGCACCACTTCCGGATCCAAAAAGAACATTTTCACTGCTTGTTTTTTGGCGACGCTTTTTTTCTAGGATGTTTCCTGGTGATGAGATAAATATATCATTTGAAGAACAAGAATTTACATGGCAGACATATTTAACGACATATTTTTGGTATGTTCTGCATTATTAAATGTCATATGGGAACAAATATCGTATACTCTTCCTTAATTGACCCAAACGTGGAAATGTATCGAGAAAACACTGCAAATATGAAAGCATTTGGTTACAAATTGAAATCTGTTGCTGCATTGTTACTTAGCGCATCGGGGAAACACATATCACCGAAGCTATTCACCATATGGTGGTGATTGTGTATAAACCTCTTATAGGTTGTTGCTTCAATGCTCATCACTTAAAGTCACTTACAGGACAACAGTTCTCCTCTTACATCGAACACTCGAGAGACCTTTGTCAATTGGAATGGGGAAAGGATAATGTCGATATGGGGATAAAGAAATGACACATAACATAAAAGCAAAACTTTCGAGAATGGCATCGACATTCAGGAATGAATTTTCTTAGGTTGGATTATTGCTCATTTGAAATGTTTCGGAATACGCAACACGGCTGCCATGATATTTCTATTGCCTATTTCGGGTAGAGAAAAAAATGTATGCCAGTTTTACATGTAAGGAAATCGTTTATGAGTTTTTTGTTCACCGACTACTGTTCTTTAGGAAAATGCCGTATTCATTTTTACAAAAGCACTACACTATCCCTTTCATTGGCAAAAAGGATATGGAAATGGAAATGTCATCATTTTCAGCTAACACAATCCAATCAACATTCTTTGCGCGAAGACTTTGCAAAACCTCAGTTCTTCATTGACACCTGTTAAAAACTTATATTTTTAGCTTTCAATTGTTGCTACCTATTCAAATCCGTTGTTAATTTGTAACGGTTTTGAATTTGGAAAAGGCTGATGCATCTACACCCATAGAATAATAGTCTCTGCTATAATACTATGCCGCCAGTCGCACGGGTGTCTGTTGTTAATATGGTTGTACTTTCAGTAACTAAGAACAATAAATTGTCCTAAATGGCTAGGTTTTAAAAATCTGTCTACCCAAAGCATCATTTTATGAATCAAAAAAGCCTTATTGTCTTATTCCTGCTCTAGAAATATTTTTTGCTGCTGTGGCTTCACATGATACAAGAAACCCTGCCCGGCAAGACATCCCAACCACAATTCATATATAACTTGATTTTGAAAAATAAAACTCTGGACTCCTTGAGTTGCATTCCGAGCCAAAGAAGCGGGAGAATTTGAAGTAAGGATATACTTGTCAAGAACACAATCTTTCTTTTTTAAAAATTTGCAGTTTTGTACTTCATTTTTAGAAATACTTTTTAATATAATAGTTTTTCACCCCTTTTTTTCTTCGTTGCTATCAAAGTCCTTTAAAATCGAGTTAACGACAACTTTATTTCCAACTCAGACCGACTTTCAAGTAGAGTAGAAAGATAGAAGGCCGAAATCTATTAGCTATGTTTCAAAGTTATAAAAGGTGATACGCAAAATCTTGGTTCAATAATTAAAACTTGACTATTTCTTTCAATTTTGCATTTAAAAAACCTGAAACACCCCTCATTTCCTTTTGTTGAAGACGAGGAAGGGTGGTGTGTAGAATGTTTGCTCCCTGATTTATGATTGTGTGGAATTCACTTCTTCAGTCTGTCAAAATGCCGTTCAAGCAAGAAGAAAGCAGATGCAGCGTCATCAAAAATTTTTTGCTCTGCGCACGCAAAGCTGGCAAAAAGCTAAAAAGTTGACCAAACATCAACCGTTACAAATGTAATTAAAGGTGTTTGGGGAACGTTTCGTCGACAGCCACGGAAGTCTGGAATCGGAACAACCGGAAGCCGCTGATGAGGACCGCGGCCCCCCAAAGAGATGACCAACCCTCCAGGACAAAAAGAGACGTTGCCCGTGCGCTATTCAAGCGAACCCTTTAACGCTCTCACTCCTCTCTCTGCCCCCAGGCTACCTTGTCCGCACATAAGCTGGCATTGTGTAGCCCCACTTCACGAAATTGTATCGTCTACTCAAACCGTGCATCGAGTCAAAAAAAAAAACCGAGGCCGGACTATCCGATGTCAAAGAAGCACGTAGTGACCCAAATAACGCGCATATTAACCAAAATGACGTCGTCCTTGGTCGAGCCAAAGCGCGCATCCCGGAGGCAGACTGTCTACACGCTACTCCGACTCCAAAACCCCACGACGATGTCGCTGCTGACGAAGTTGACTGCTAACCGGTAATGATCTCTCTCTTTCCTCCTCTCATATCTAATCCTCATGTTTGTTCTCACCTCCGTGGTCATGAAACGACGAGAGATCATTACCACGCAGTGCAAAACTCCCCGTCAAGCTTCGTCGTGTACAGCTCTCCGGGATCGCGCCTTTGGCCGACGTATTTTGGTTATCATTCGCGATTTGGAGTCACTACCTTTCTTGTAAGTTCGATAGTCCGGCTCGCTTTTTTGGACTCGATGCACGCGTTGTAGACGATACACCCAGCTTATGCTGCGGCATCTGGAGAGAGAGGTTAGCGTTTCGTTTGAACTCCGGCAACTCTCTTTGCGTCTCAGCGGCTGTCCCGGTTTCCGATCCAGACTTCCTGGCTAGTCGACAAACGGTTCCCAAACACTTAATTACATTTGTAACGGTTGATTTGGCAACTTTTAGCGATTTAGCCCCAGCTTGCGTGCGCGAGCAAAAATTTTTGATACGCCTGCTCCTTCTTGCTTGGACGCACTTTTGACAACTTAGAAGAGTGAATTCCACAATCAAAATAGGAGCAAAACATTCTACACACACACCTCAAAATGAGGGCGTGTTTCAGGTTTGTTTTTTAAATGCAAAATTGAAAGAAAATACGTCAAGGTTTATATTGATCCAAATTTTGACCGTATCACCCTTATACTTGAAACATAGCACTAATTATCTACTTTGAAGTCGGGTCTGAATTGGAAATTATAATGTCTGTTAACTCGGATTTAAAGAGCGACTTTGATAGCCACACGAGAAAAAAGGTAAAACTATTATATTTAAAAAGTATTCCTAAAAATGAAGTACGCTAAAGCTGCCAAAATTTAAAAGAAAAATTGTGTCTTAAATATATCCTTACTTCAATTCTCCGCTTCTTGGCATCAGGAATCCAAATCAAAGGGAGCCAGAGTTTATTTTCATTAATTCGGTCCCTTTATCATGTGAAGCCACAGCCAGAAAAATTATTTTAGAGCAGGAATATACAATAATATATTTTTGATTCATAAATTATGCTTTGGGTAACATTTTAAACCTAGCCATTTAACAATTTGATTTTCGTTAGTTCCTAAAGTACAACCATATTTACAACAGGATCACCACTACCCTATTATTAGCAGACTATTTTTCTATGGGGGTGTAGATCATAGCCTTTTGGCCAATTCAAACTACAAAATTACAACGCGACTTTGGATTTTAGGTAGCAACATTGAAGCTAAAATATAGGTTTTAAGGTGTAATTAAACTTAGGTTTTGCAAATTGCTCCCAAAAGAATTTGATGGTTTGTTGTTTAGCTGAAAATATGGACCATTTCTACATTCGCCTTTTGCAAATGAAAGGGATAGTTGTAGTGTTGTAAAATTAATCCGCATTTCCAAGAACAGTGTTAGTCGCGTGAACAAAACTTCATTAAACCGATTCCTTTACATGTAAAACTTGGCATACATTTTTTTCTCTACCCGAAATATGGCAATAGAAATTCCATGGCAGCCGTGGTTGGCGTATTCGAAACATTCTCAAATGGACAATAATCCAACCTAGGAAATTCATTCCTGATGTCGATGCCATTCTTTCGAAAAGTTTGCTTTATGTTTTATGTTGTCAAATTTCTTTTATTTCCCCATATCACCATTCATCCTTCTTCCATTCCAATGGATCAAAGGTCTCTTCGAGTGTCGATGTAAGAGGAAAATGTTGTGCTAGTAAGTGACTTTAAGTGATGATGCCCCATTGCAAACCAACAACCTATTAAGGAGGTTAATACGACAAATCACACATCAATGGTGATAGCTTCCGGTGATTGTGTTCCCCGATGCCGCCTAAGTAACAAATGCAGCCAACGATTTCAATTTCTGTAAAACCAAATGCTTTCATATTGGTGCATGGTGTTTTCTCGAGTACATTTCCACGTTTGGGTTACATCTAGGAAGGAGTATTACGATATTTGCCATATACATTTTAATAATGCAGAACATTACCAAAAATATGTCGTTAAATATGTCTGCCATGTTAAATTCTTGTCTTCTTCAAATATAATATTTATCTACATCACCAGGAAACATCCCCTAGAAAAAAAAAGCGTCGCCAAAAAACAAGCAGTGAAAATGTTTCTTTTTGGATCCGGAGTCGGTGCAAAAATGGCGCAAGAAGCGATGAATTATAAATGGATTCTGTTCATACGGATGTTCACCATTTCAACAGACGTTGCACGTGAATTTACATCACTCTTTAAGGTGCTTGATCCGACTCAGTGTTTTGGATGCGCCTGAAGATTAAAAATGTTGTGATATTTGCTAAATTAAATTAAAATATATATTAAGTTTTTATTTACCCTAAAAACCACATAGTGGTCAGGGTATAATAAGTTTGATCGCCAAAAAAATGTGCCTACCAGAAATATTGATTTTAGACCCCATAAAATATATACCGATCGACTCAGAATGCACTCCTGAGTCGTCCGACTCGACTAGCAAAAACAATTATAGATTGAGGAAGATGGGCGAAATTTGGCTTTGGCGTCATACCAAAATGTTGCAGTTACCACATTAGTTTAATACCATCGTTTGTAACCCTTTTATTGTTTTTAGTTTTTATTTTTTAAATGAAAATTTAATAAATTCTTAAGAAACAATGGATAAATTTTAGACAACCAAAAAAAAAAATTACATTTTCTCCTTTATGGAAATTTATTTCGTGCTCTTAACTTTCTTTTTTGCTGCATTTTAATGCTATGTCAATTACTTGTCGTATACCGCGTTTGGTATCGAGTATTAGAAAAAACTAATGCGGTAAATTGGTTTATGTTGCTTCCAGTAGCCAAGATCTTCCCATCTTCCTACTTTTATTATTCTCTTGGATCTAGCGCTTGGTTGTGCCGTCCGGTCCGTCTGTCCATGTATTTGTTGTTCACAGGATTCCGGTCGCAATTATTAACCGATTTTGATAAATTAGTACAGGGAGTTTTTTGGGCACAAGGACGATACCGCTATGAATTTGAAGAAATCGGAATCAAATTTAGATATAGCTTCCCTATATATGTATCGCCCGATTTCGACAAATGGGTTCACGTTGCGCTTTTTTTCAAACGGTACCGTTATCCCGCTTTAGTGCCATATTTGCCATTTTAAAGTGTTAACAAATTTGTGTCACTACATGCAATACTTATTACATTTCTGTGCTACCCTTTGGACATAATGTGACACTTTGTAATTATTTTACTTTTTTAGTAAAATATTTTTTGGAAATTTTGAATGCGGATCTATTTAAAATTACGGACGCAATCGGTGCCTTAATATAATCGAACTAATGCGTCCAATACAATCATGTTAAATTAGATCTACTTTTAAAATATGCGACTTTATAATTTTATAGAAAAATCGTATTAGCATGAGTTTTTAATTCGCATTCTTTCTGTTTTAATATTAGTGTGTCAACTTTTTATTGTAAAGGCCGTGTACTATGTTCATTCTTGCGAAAAATTTTTATGGAAACCATTATTTCGCACTAGAAAGCGGCGTTTTTTTAGGTAGCTTGGCAGCGCTATTTACAGGGAGCGATATGGATATAAGTTGGTGGTTGTTGCTTGTTTTTACAAAAGATACATTTTATTTCCTTGGGCAATTGATCTGCTATTCCTTTGATCCTTTGTATAGTTTCGGAAGCAAAATATGGTCCGTGTTTGATTTATAAACCCGCACAAAATAGTTTTTAATAAATAATTTTTCTTAATTCACATTGTGCAAATGGCGCCGTGCATAAAAACGTCAGTTTTTTCAACACGAAAAAACAAAGTATCCAAATGGAAAAAATTTCGCAAAATTTTTCGCATTTTTTGGTTTTGTATGGAGGTTTCAACGCGGAAAACCGAAACAGAGTACGCCGGCTTAAAAGATAAAAGTGGGCGCGCGTTTATAGTGCAGGCTCACTTATTCAGGATCCATTTTATTGTAAGTAAGGATGAGATATTTTGGATCAAGTATTTATATCGATATGTTTATTCCGATCGTAAAGTTTAAACCAAGGAGTTTCGTGAAAATTTATAAAAATCGTATTTTTAACAATTATTTGAAATTGTATAAATTCTTAAGCACATAAAAGCAGGAATATTTATATGTAGCGAGTCGTACAACAAATAAATAAAAAGGAATAAACAATAATAAAAGAGCAGGATTCCGCCAATGATCGATTTTCGGATCGGAAATCGCAAAAGTTTATTTTTCTTGTAATGAAGAAAACAAAGCAATTTTAGTTTACTTCTCATAAGAGAAGCTATAATACCAAATTTAAGTGTGTCAGGAAAAGAACATTTTGCGGTTTGCTATTCCGAATGTTCGGAACATATGGGATATTATGAGAATGTATTCTTGTATTTTAAAGAATCTCAATTATTATCAAAATTAAGACAATACAGCAAATAAAAACCTAAGATTTTTCCGTTTCTAAATAGTCCAGATATAGATCTTTATATTTAAATTTCGTAGACATATACATCAAATATGATCTACAAGAAATCATTTTCCGTTTCCGATTTGATGAATAGTTGACTAGGGTTTGGAAGAAAGATTAATTCATAAGAACAAGTGATATGAATAGTAACTCACATTGTCAATTTCCAATCTATTCAGTATCCCAAATAGGGTATAGTTTAGTTTTCACATCATAATTTATATTCCTACACCCAGAAAAAAGTTGACCCCTTCTTTAAAGTTAAAATGAACTTGCATTGTGAAGAAAAGTTTGAACTTCGTATAGCGCCAAAAGACATTCTTTTATTTGTTTAGAACGATGCTGATTTTCGTAGAAAATTTAGGTATAAATGCATCTCCATATATTAGATTAACATTTTCTATATTTAATGTACGCAACTATACTAACTACAGAAATGAAAAATTTAAACTGATTTTGAATTCATATATGGAATGATTGTAATTGAAATTTTTTCATTCATTTGGACATCTTACCATATTTGTGGTAAAACTTTTACTTCAATAATTAGAACTGATTACCTTCGTTATTAAATAAGATTTATTTATTGTATAGTAGCAATTTATCTTCAATAAAAGACAAGTTTTATATATATATATATATAATATATATATATATATATATATATATATATATATATTATTATAATATATATAGTATTACTTATATATATATATATATATATATAATATATATTTTATATTTATTATATATATATATATATATATATATAGTATATATATATATTATATAATATATATATATATATATATATATATAGTATTATATATTATATATATAATATATTATATATATATTATATATATAATATATATATAAATTTGAATATATTTAGTAAGAACACAGTAATCGACTGGTCCTTGAAATTATTAAGTTTTATTATTCCACTATTTCCATTTCCATGTGAATATTATCAAGCTGTAAAACGACGCTTTTTCTACTTCTTATACTTTTCAACTTTTAATAAGTTGCAGCCTAACGATTTTTGTCTCCTTTTAAGACAATTTCAATAACCTACAAATATAAAAGAAATCATAAACATTTTTGATACATAAAGGTTAGCGTCACTGATATTACCTGAATAATTGAAGATTCCCAAAAAATGAGACAAATGAAATGAACCCTGATAGAATTTATGTTTCAAATAAACGAACATGTTTTCTGCACTAATTTAAAATAACAAATATTTTATATAATTATATTTGTTATTTATGTATATTATTTTACATGCTCTCCGTATACCACAACAACGCAGCGAAACTAAAAAAACAACCCACGGCGCAAAACATATTGATTACACACGCGCAAACACAACGTCGATTACGATGACAGGTACGATTACAGGTAGACAATAGAAATAATAGCATAAAATTTCCTAATAGTTAATAACAAGTGTGTTTCCTTAAGTTTTGAAAGATTGCATACTTCTTA
Organism: Haematobia irritans; assembly: GCA_003123925.1. Classification (NCBI taxonomy): domain Eukaryota; kingdom Metazoa; phylum Arthropoda; class Insecta; order Diptera; family Muscidae; genus Haematobia; species Haematobia irritans. Next base: position 21,486 of record PGFW01003193.1, read on the forward strand.
GTACGAATGAAAACTAAAAATATATTTTTTCTATGGCCAAAGTGTTGTTTCGTATGTATGAAACTTTCTATTATAAAGAAAGTCGCAATTATCATTTTATACCAGAAATTTTACTAATTTTGAGGAAACTTGGTTTTTTAAGTTCGATTTTGTTTATTTTTACGAATGCTTTGGTATCGAGTGAATTAAAAATTTTCTTGTTCAGATAAGTAAATTCTTATACCCAGCGAAGAAAACAGTAATTGAGTAAAATTTCTCATGCCTATTCTATGTTAATGAACTTTCCTAACTGCTTCCAGTTTAGGATTTTTTTACTTGAGAACGAGTAGCAATTTTAATTATTTCTCCAACAAAAAATTTACCCTTAAAAAATGGAAATAAAATGGATAAACTATATTGATGAAAGAAAAAAAAAAATGTTCCTTTAGTTTCGAAAGGCACTCTTTTTTCTGGGTGTATTACATAGCAATCCCACAAGACAATTTGGAAATGCTTCTAAAGACGCCAACTTTAAAAAGCGCCTTCTAAAAATGTCCTACCAAAGTTGTTCTTTATTTTAACTAGCAGGGGAAGTTCTTTTAATTATGCTTGTTTATAACATCGTTTTTCATAGTTCTAATGGTTAAATTTAACTTGTTTTTGTTCCATTGGGTTAAAAACAGAATAAGAATTAATAAAATGGTAATTGTTATAAAGTTTATTTTGAGGTTCAAACGGTTTCAAGACAACGTGTAGAATGTATAAAAAACTTTATATTTATTATTTATTTATTTAGCAAAATATCACAAACATTTTTATTTCACGCATCCAAAACACTGAAGGTCCGGATCACACCTTAGAAGTGATGTAAAATTCAGTGGCAACGTCTGTTGAAATGGTGAACATCCGTAAAAAAATCCATTTAATTTCATCGCTTCTTGCGCCATTTTTGCACCACTTCCGGATCCAAAAAGAAACATTTTCCACTGCTTGTTTTTTGGCGACGCTTTTTTTTTCTGGGATGTTTCTGGTGTGTAGATAAATATTTCATTTGAAGAACAAGAATTTACATGGCAGACATATTTAACGACATATTTTTGGTATGTTCTGCATTATTAAAATGTCATATGGCAAAATATCGTAATACTCTTCCTAGATGTAGACCCAAACGTGAAATGTATCGAGAAAACACATGCAAATATGAAAGCATTGGTTTACAAAATTGAATCTGTTGCTGCATTTGTTACTTAGGCGGCATCGGGGGAACACATATCACCGGAGCTTATTCACCATTGATGTGTGATTGTGTATTAACTCCTTAATAGGTTGTTGTTTGCTTCCAATGCATCATCACTTAAAGTCACTTACCAGACAACAGTTTTCCTCTTACATCGAACACTCGAGAGACCTTGTCATTGAATGAAGAAGGATAATGGTGATATGGGGAATTAAAGAAAATGACACATAACATAAGCAAACTTTTCGAAGAATGGCATCGACATCAGGAATGAATTTCTAGGTTGGATTATTGTCCATTTGAAATGTTTCGGAATACGCAACACGGCTGCCATGATATTTCTATTGCCTATTTCGGGTAGAGAAAAAAATGTAATGCCAGTTTTACATGTAAAGGAATCGTTTGAATGAGTTTTGTTCAACCGACTAAACACTGTTTCTTGGGAAATGGCGGATTATTTTCAAAAACACACTACAACATCCCTTTCATTTGCAAAAGGAATGGAGAAATGGTCATATTTTACAGCTAAATCAACAACCATTCAAATTCTTTTGGAGCATTTGCAAACCTAAGTTATATTACACACTTAAACTATATTTTTAGCTTCAATGTTGCTACCTAAATCAAAGTCGCGTTGTAATTTTGTAAGTTTGAATTGGCCAAAGGCTATGATCTACCCCCATAGAAAAATAGTCTGCTATAATAGGGTAGTGGGTGTCTGTTGTAATATGGTTGTACTTTAGGAACTAACGAACAACAAATTGTTAAATGGCTAAGTTTTAAAATGTTACCCAAACATAATTTATGAATCAAAAATATAGTTATTGTATATTCCTGCTCTAAAATATTTTTGCTGCTGTGGCTATCACATGATAAAGGACCGAATTAATGAAAATAAACTCTGGACTCCCTTTTGATATTGGATCTGAGCCAAGAGCGGAGAATTGAAAGTAAGGATATATGTAAGACACAATTTTCTTTTAAATTTGAGAGCTTTAGCGTACTTCATTTTTAGGAAATATTTTTAAATATAATAGTGTTTCAACCTATTTTCTTCATGGTGTGCTATCAAAGGCCTTTAAACGAGTTTAAGGACATACCTTAAATTTCCAATTCAGACCGACTTCAAGTAAGATAATTATGCTATGTTTCAAGTATAAAATAAAATAACTCACCCGATTCTTCTAAAATGCTTTTTTTGCGTTTGTAGTAAAGTCTACACATTTAACGACCTGATTTCATTAATTTTTTTAGAATTTTTCAGTATTATTAAAACCAAGTTTGATCCTTAGTCAAACAAAGTTGATCTCGTGTAAAAGACACACAGTTTTTTAAAAACATAACACTTTCAATTGTAAAAAAGGTTTTATGGACAAGGAAAACAAACGTTACATCAGAGAAACTATGTCTTCTAAAAGCACAATTCGTATTCGAATTTAAGGACAATGGATTAAATCTTTGGGCTCACTCAAGATCAAAATTGAACTCACCATTAAAGAAAATGGTGGGTTTATCTTGGAAAATTTTTAATCGTGGGTAAACTGCTACATGACTCAAAATAAGTTTATATAATGTTTATATATAATATTATTTTTTCTGTTGGTTGAGAGAAATTTTCATAATTTTGAATGAAAAATTTGGAGGCTAAAATTGTGAAAACGTTTTAGCGCTATATTATGAAGTTCAAGACAAACACAATTTTAATGGAAAAATTTTTTATACTCCAGCCTTCATAAACTTATGAACGCGCAGTTTCAGTAACCTTCACCCTTCACGACCAACTTTGGCAATTTGGGATTATCGAAATTTAGAACTTTTTGATCAAACAAATTTTGGATTACCCTTAAGAAGTGATGCAAATCAGTGCGACGACGGTTGAAATGGTGCAACATCCGTCCTATGAACAGCCCATGTTGAATTCATTGCTGCGCGCCAATTTGGCACCGATTTTAAGATCAAACAGAACATTTTCCACTACTTTTTGGCATCGCGGTATTTTTGGTGGTACGTTAGGTTAGGTGGCAGCCCGATGTATCAGGCTCACTTAGACTATTCAGTCCATTGTGAACAACATTTGTGAACTTCTCTCTTATTCACTGAGTGCTGCGCGATTCCATGTTAAGCTCAATGACAAGGGACCTCTTTTAATAGCCGAGTCGCGAACGGCGTTCCACATTGCCAGTGAATACCACTTAGAGAAGCTTGGAATCCCATCAGAATCGTCACCAGCATTACTGAGGTGGGATAAAATCCACCGCTGAAAAAAAACTTTTTTGGTGTTTCGGTCGAAGCAGGAATGCGAACCGCACGAACTTGTGTATGCAAGGCGGGCATGCTAACCTTTCCACCAACTGTTCGTGGGTAGGTATTTTATCTGCATTTTTATGTGATCATTAGACTCCCATATGGTCTAAATTACAATTTTAGAAGACAATGCTAAGTTTTAAGATATCTAGCTAACTCTAATTTGTTGTTTTTTTTTTGTTTAAATAACTTTAATTAGTAGAAAAGCCGATATAGCCAACCAATTTTGTATCCCGTATGTAGGTGTACAAATAGTACACATAGCCAGTCACATAAATTCCACAATAAGGAGGACTTGAAGGCGGCTTCGCTAGCATAGATTTTTTAAGTTTAACCAAAACTATTCCTAGTAGTTCATACGACGAAAAAGAACAAGATAACATAGTCGCTTCCACCCACAATAATTCGATGTATCATTTTTAAAATCTGCGATATAGTTAAGACAATGCTTTTTCGGTGGCCCGTTTCTCAATTTTTTACTAGTACTTACCGAAGGATAAAGCACCAGTAGGGTTTTCCCGTACTTTTTCTCATTCCACGGAAAGCGGGAATTTTTTTTAATTTCCCTGGAAAAAAAAAAAAGATCCCGGTCAAAGGGAAACTTTGTTCTTCTTGTGCAATATAAATATTAAGATATTTGAAAATAAATTAGAATATCGCCTAAAGCTACGGTTATAAGCGCTGTCTGGAATACAACAATGTTTCTTCTTACATGATCTTTATAGAACATCTTTTTCGTAACAATGGATAGACTCTCTCGGTATAGTGTGATTCCTTTTGTATCAACATTAAAATTTTATGGAAATGAAAGTAAATTTTATTTCGACTTCATCATCGGTAAAAGAACTCACGGTATTAACCCCATATGCACACCCACAGCAAAACATTTTGGACCTGCCCAAATTTTTCTAAGGAACACTTATAAGCACTTCCAAAAATGTCCTCCTCGCCCAAAAAGATGTTCTTCTTTAACTTACACAGAGAAGTTTTTTTAATTTAACTTTTATATTTCGGCGTTTTTTCATATTTTCAATGGTAATTTTAGCTTAAGGTTTAATACTGAAGTAAAAAATTGAATAATATGGACACAACTATTAAATGGTTCTTCCAACTATGGCCGCAACTTGTTCTAGTTATTTTATAATAATAGAGAGACCATTACATGGTCGGGAAAATCAATGTACCTGACCATCTGCAATTTTTTTGACTTTTTCGTAAAGATAAAAAGTATTTTTATAGTTAGGTATAGGCGTGTCTAGAACCATCTACAATGGACATAAAGACCATGTATATTTTTTCAGACCATTAATTTTTAACATTTTGGCACCCCTGGGCCAAGCAGCGAAAAAGGGTTATAAAAACAGTTGAGTAGGCCGATCACTCACGATGTTTCATTTTGCCGTTAGCTCGCGTGTTGATTGTTGCTGGAAATGGGACGAAAGGAATACTAGAAAATTTATGAATTAATCAATGTTTTGTGTTAATTTATTTATTTAGTATGAGACACGGGTTCTTCATGTGAACACAAAAAAAAGAACTCTGTAATTGAAAAAAAATTATACCTGTTTTGCTTATGGTATAATTTATTTAATTTGCAGTTAACATGATGCCTGATTGTAAATTTGATGGGCCACGAGTATATGGAACTGAATTACGT
>PGFW01003202.1:4325-17829 GCA_003123925.1 Haematobia irritans
CGAATCCCTCCGGCAAATGGTAAAATTTAAAAAACATATAAAAATTGAATAATTTCTTCTATAAATGTTTGTATTACAGAAAAAGGTGCTAAGAACTAAAAAAGCTCATGGAAGTGAGAAAAATGTGAGGGAATATTCAATTAGAAAAAAAATTTGAGCAGAATTTCTTTGGGAGAAACTTCTTCTAAGCATATAATATTTTTGGGTTCAAAATGTTTCCAAACATATTATATGTTCACATAATAACATTTAGTTTTTTGGAAGACAAACATTATTGAATTTGGATGGAAAAATACATAAGTGTGGGAACTTAGACTACCCAAACATATTATAGGTTGTTTAGAACCAATAATGCTTTCAAACATATTATACTATTGTGGAAATCAAAATATATAAATGTTTTGGGCAATACCCCAAAAATTTATATCTTGAAACAAAATGTGTTTGGGAGTATATGTTACAGAAGCGATTTTTTTTGAGGGTGTATGTGTGGACATGTGTTTTGTTTATCATTTTGGCATTATGGGCACAATTTGTTTCTTGGTTCGTTAAAAGAAATGGGAACGTACGAGGAGTAAGTCAAAATATTCAGGCAAAGGAAAATTAAAACAAAAACTCGTGGAAATATGAAAAAAATTACAAAGGGAATCTTCATAAAAATAACGAAAGGGCAGTTATACACCTTTTTGAAGTTGGGACAGTTAAATAAAGGAGGAATATAGTAAAAAATTTAAACAGTAAAATGTATAAAAACAAAGTTTAGTTCCTTTTCTTTATTAGATAAGTAGTCCAAGAGGGAGTTGACGGACAACTTCAAAATGTAAAAGCGGGCATTAAAAAACATTACAAAAGTTTATTTTCTTTAAAATTAATTTATGAAGAAAGTGAAAGTCATATTAGAGCGATAAATGCAAACGTAATACCCGGCCATTAAAGGAAAAAATGAAATGTAAGTATGTTACAAAAACCACGATAAAAGTTTTAAACTGCATTTAAAATGGTGTTTAATGTATTTTTGACGCATCTATTGCGATACTATGTATTTTGTGGACAAATATATATAATAATATAGTATATATTATTATACTATATAAGTATTATATATATATAATGTATATATATTAATAAAATATAATATATTATATATAGTATATATGATATATATACTATATATATATATATATATATAATACTATATATATATTATATATATGTAATATATAGTAATATATAATATAGTATTATATAGTAGTACTATATATATTAATATATATATATAGCTAAATATATATAATATATATATATATATATAGATCATATATATAGATATTAATATATATAGTAGTATAAGTATATAATAGTATGTATATAATATATATATATATATATATATATATATATATATATATATATATATATATATATATATACTATATATATATACATATATATTATAAATTATTATAGGCTAGATTATCTAGCTTCACTCCCTATGCAGAAATGTCAACTAAATCGGAACACAAATATTTTGGCCTCTGTGGGCAAATTGGTGTTAAATCGGGCGAAAGCTATGATATGGGCGGCTAGTATCTTAAATCTGAACCGATTTGCGCTGAATATTTTTGCAAAGTTTTCGAGACTTCATAAAATATTCGGAATTTGAGGAAATCGGTATGAATAAACCCGCCAATTATGACCAGATCGGTTGAAAAAATAATATGATGGCCAGCTTATATCTAAAATTCTGAACCGATTTTTTCCAAATAAATAGAGTATTTTTTTTTGGTTTTTTTTTATTTTTTTTGTTTTTTTTTTTTTTCTTGTCTTTTTTTTTTTTTTATTTTTTTTTTTTTTTTTTTTATTTTTAATTATTTTTTGAGCAGAAACAGCGGCCATATTACCAAATTTTAGGATAATCGGACTAAAACTGCGAGCTGTACTTTGCACACAAAAATACATCAACAGACAGACAGACAGACGGACACCGCTAAATCGACTCAGAATTTAATTCTAAGCCGATCCGTATACTAAAAGGTTGGTCTATGATTACTCCCTCTTGGCGTTACATACAAATGCACAAACTTATTATACCCTGTACCACAGTAGTGGTGAATGGTATAAAAAACATAAGTTCTAATTACACTGAAAATGTACACTTGATGAGGGTCGAATTTTCTATGTATTTTGATCTGCTGAATTCAAAATAACGGGATATTTCAAAAACTGTTCCATGATTTTTTTTCGAATTCAGCAGATCAAAATACATAAGAAAAGTTGCCTCTCATCAAGTCTACTTAAATTTTTTTTGTAAACTAGTGTTATTCTTTTTAATTTCAGAAAAACTAATAAAAAACCAAAAACGTAACTGAAGACATTTCAAATTAAAAAAAACGATAGTATCAATCATCCATTTTGATTGAAAACCAACCACGATTTTTATGTTGACTTTTGCACTTAATCAATTAATATGTTTGATTGATCAATTAATTTTTTGACATTATTGGCTGATTTGGGTGGATCTCCTGCAGAGCTCGATATAATCTTCAACTTTGGTGGCATGGTTCGCAGAGGTTGTCAGATGAATTCTTCTCAGTTGAAATCTCTCCGACTTCCTCACCTTTACGATACCGATTTGAAATTCGAAATATTCGGTCGAATGTTTAATCTTTTTTCGGCATATAAGGAAGTTCTCTTCTCTTGGGAAGAGCTCTCGGTAAGCCTCAATGGGCCGCTAGAGAGGTCACCGACCTTATCCTACAACAGACGAGGACAGCGCCGTCGCGTGTCCGGCCGGGTCTGTGCCATGTCACACCACGCAGCGGGGAGCCGCAGCATATTGGGTCTGTAGAAAGTTGATTGACCGGGCAATAGGTAGAGGTTGGATCGATGCTGTGATAGGGCGTTGCGGGTATTGAGCAGGAGGGCTCCGACCTTCGGCGGGCCCCGTCAGTAGGTCGACTTTCGTTGTTCCTCGGTTATTCTAGCCGAATGTGCTCGCGCTGATTTCTTTCAGTGTTGGAACGAACCTTATTTTCCGGATTGTGTGAATTGCTCCAAAGCATGTATTTTGCGTCCTCAAACATTTTGGAAAACGAATCATTTAACTGGAGTGGAAATATACAAAATGTTTAAAACGTCGACTACTCAGTCGTGATATTATTCCTCAACCAGTACTTATATTTCAAGAGAAAATCATAAAATATAATCGCTCATTTTTGAGCAATGACCAAAAAATGTACTATTTTGTATATTTCCATCCAAGTTAAATGATTGCGTTTTCCAAAATGCTTGAGAGAAAATATGCTTTGGAGCAATTCACACAATCCGGAAAATAAGTTCGTTCCCAACATGAATAGAAATCAGATGCGAGCAAATCGGCTAGAATAAAGGAACACGAAAGGGTGTCTCTCTTTGTAGGATAAGGTCGGTGACCTCTCTAAGCGCCCATTGAGGCTTACCGTAGAGCTCTCCCAAGAGAAGAGAACTTCCTTATATGCCGAAAAAAATTAAACATTCGACCGAATATTTCGAATTTTCAAATCGGTATCTAAAGGTGAGGAGTCGGAGAGATTTCAACTGGAAGAATTCTCTGACAACCTCTGCGAACCATGCCACCAAAGTGAAGATATATCGAGCTCTGCAGGAGATCCACCCAAATCAGCCGAATTATGTCAAAAAATGTTTTTAATTGATTCAATCAAACAATTAATTGATTAAGTGTCAAAAGTCAATTGCATTTTTAACTAAAAATCGTGGTTGGTTTTCAATCAAAATGGATGATTGATACTATCATTTCGTGATTGAAGACATTTCGAATAAAACAAGGTATAGTTACGGCCGTAAGTTCGGCCAGGGCCGAGCTTATTACGCCTCCATCATGGATTGGCGTAGAAACTTCTTCTAACACTTGCCATCCAAGAATCGAATTTACTTGAAGTCTAGCGGTACACGCTTTGCTGGATGGCAAGGTATGGCTTAAAACCTCTAACACCCATTCTTCCTGAAAGTTGGTATGTAAGTCCATACGGTGCGTAATAGGTATCTGAAATAAAAAAGAATCGATCCAACTACCAGTATAATGTGCCAGTTTTGACAAAGTAGACATAGGAAATACTTGAAATTTTACAGAAAAGAATTGTTTGCGTACAAATGCTATAAGTAAATAAAAATTGTGACTAGAAGATGATTTACAGAATTTGTATAAGATAAAAAGTTTCTAGGGAGCAAAAAAATTGTCTAACAGAAATAAAATTTTTAACAAAATTTTCTATAGAAATTAACTTGGTGACAAATTTTCTATAGTAAATAAAATCTTGGTAGATTATTTTTGGCTCGTCGAGCGGCAACCAATGATTATGAACGAATAAATTCTGAGAAAAATTTTCTATGAGGAAATAAAAATTTTGACTAAAAATTGGTTGTGATTGAGAAATAAAATTTTGGTAAGAATTATTTTTGGGCTCTAGTGGCAATCACGCATTTATGCACGGCGAATATGGACGCAATTTTGTGTGAAATTGGACCGAATTTTGGTATGGTTGTTAGCGAGCCATATACTAACACATACGTTCCTTATATTTGAAACGCCGGATCGGATGATCTTTGCTCCACTGCCAAGCAGCTCCGGAGCGTCAAATCTGGAGAAGCTTTTTTGATGGGGGCTAGTATATAATTATGGCGCGATATGGACCTATTCTGCCGACGGTTGTTAACAGATTCATATACTAAACGCCCATGTTCCAAATTACAACCGGACTGGATTGAGAATTTGCTTATCTTGGAGAGCCATTGGCTACAGCCGAATCTGTGGGATCGGTTTTATAGTGGGGGCGTACATTATAGATTATGAAGCGATATGGAGCTATATCTGCAAACGGATTTTGTTAAAGATCATATATGAAGATTTGGGATGAAATTGGCTTCTCGTTGCGAGACTTCGCAGAGCCAAATCTTTGGGAATACGGTGTTTATAATGGGGGCGTATAATAATATTGAAAAAGGCCGAGTGTGGACGAATTTTTGTGCATGGTTGATTAGAGAGGTGAACACCATAGTGCCAATATCAATGTGGACGCAAAATTGTCAGGCGGATCGGATGAAATGTTGCTTTCTCTTTGTGAGGCTCGCAACCGAGAATCGTGGGGATCCGAGTTTTATATGGCGCCTATAGTATAATTAATGGCCGACGTGTGAAGCCGAGTTTTGCGGATGGGTTAGAGTAGAGACTCATAACCAACATAATGTACCAATAATTTCAGGGAGTGCTGAGATGAGGATTTGTCCTCTTTGGAGCGAGCTCGCGGCCAAGCCAGAATCTGGGGGAGTGCGCGGTTTATATGGAGGGCGTAATATAAATTAGTTGGACGCGATGTGGACGCAAGTGTTTTGTGCATGAATTGTTAGAAAGAGCAATGGAAATACCGGGAAACAGCCGTATGGGTACAAATTTCAGGACCGGATCCAATTGAAATATTGCTTCTGCCGTAGAGGCTCGCAGCACAGCCAAATCTGGGAATCGGTTTATTTGGGAGGCTATAAATATCAGATTAAGGACGGCGATAGTGGAGCAGGAATTTTTGGCATTCAGGATTGTTAAGAGACATCAGTAGCCAACATCAGTTACAAATTTCAGACCGGATCCGGAATGAAATTTTCTATCTCTCTTGGAGAGGCTCCGCGCGAGCCGCAACATCTGGGGATCGTTTATAATGGAGGGCTGAGTGATATAATTATGCGACCGGATTAGAACCATTTGAAACGAATATTTAGAGTGGATCCAATAATACCAACACCATGTAAAACCAAAATTTCAGCATCGATCGGCAGAAAGTTTGCTTCTCTTCTTAGGTCCGGCAAGCCAAATCTGGGGATCGAGTTTTAATGGGGGGCTATATGAGTGAGATATAGTGGACACTGATGTGGAGGGGACCAATTTTTGCGAGTGGTGTGTATAGAACGGCGCCACAGATACGTCCAGAGACATCACATGTACCGAATCGTATGTTGTCGAGGCCAGGAAATCGGAATGAAAATTTTCATTCTGCTTCTGAGGCCTATACGAACGCAAGCCAAATCTGGGGATCGAGTTTATATGCGGGGCCGGTTTATATAATTAGGAGGGATATGTAACCAGGGATATTGCGCAGAGGTTGTAGGGAGTATGATACGAAGATTGAACGATGTAGGCGGAAAGCAGCGGTGAGACTGTGATGAGCTGGAGTGAGTATAACGACACGTGTGACAATTTGAGGGAGACGATGGGAATAAATTGCGTTATCGTAGGAGGGGACGTGTCCGCGGGGTGAAGCGCAATCTGGGGATCGGTTTATATGGGGCTATATATAGAATTCATGGACCGAGTGTGGACGCAATTTATGAGCAATTGTTTGTTAGAGGAGAGGACCATATACAAACGAGGACGAGCCGATATACGACGATTTGAGTTCAGGGCGGCCGGGAAGTCGAGATGAGAAATATGCTTTGCTAGAGGCTCCAACAAGCCAAATCTGAGGGTCCCTTTATATGGGGGCTATACGTAAAAGTGGACGCGAATATGGCCCATTTTCATACCATCGACTACATCGATAACACTAGTTGTGCGACAAGTTTTCAAGTCGATACGCTTTGTTTCCGTTCGGAAGTTAGCGGTGATTTCAACAGACGACGGACGGACGGGACGGACCGGTCGACGTGAGGACGGACATGCTTAGATCGACTCAGAATTTCACCACGACCCAGAATATATTATATATACTTTATGGGGTCTTAGAGCAATATTTTCGATGTGTTACAAACGGAATGAGCAAAGTTAATATACCCCCATCCTATGATGGAGGGTATACAAAAATTATTGAATCCAGCGACTTCTTCGTGATTGGAATCAAAAAAAAAAAAAACGAAGTGATATACGCGCCGTAAGTTCGGCCAGGCGGCGCAATCTTATGTAGCCTCCACCAGGTGGATTGCGTAGGAGAACTTCTAGCTAAAGGCCTGTCATCCACGATCGAGAAATTAACTTGGGTTGGCCGTAACGTGCCGAATAAGGTATCGAATTGGCATTGTAAAGTGCTGTTTAGTACGGAATGATCTATCTAAAAAGTGTAAGGTTTCGAAGTCGGCAGTAAAGGGGTATATATTAGAAAAGAAAAAGAGAAGCCGAATTAAAGTACGTATATAAGTTCAGGTTTGAACGAAAGAATTTTTCTATAGAAATAAAAACTTGACAAAATTTTCATAGTTAGAAATAAATGTTGAGCATAAATTTTCAATATTGGAAGTAAATGTTGACAAAAGATAGTTTTCTAATATCAAGATAAAAGTTTTGAGGCAAGGATTGGTAAAAGGATCAGTAACGAAGTTTTGCTGGTGAATTTTAAAAGACGTATAACAGCCATGGTTGCTACTAGTAAAGTATTGATTACGTGAAAATTGCATGAAATAAAATGTTGACAAGAAGTTGTTGTACGTAGAGAGGAATAATAATTTTTTACAAAATTGGTCTAAGTTAGAAATAAAGAGTTTTGAAACAAAGTTTTCCTAGTATGAAATCCAAATTTTTCAGGTCTACATCTTATCTATAGAACAAAATTGATAGACGAAGATTTTTTATGAGAAGACAACGCAAGAATAAACTTTTTACAATTTTATAGAAAATGCAAATTTTGACAAAACTTTCTATAGTTAATAAAATTTGACAATTTTTACAGTGGCTTGTTAGAGTCCATATACTAAACGAAATGTAACAAATTTCAAGCGCGCAATCGGATGACTTTTGCGTCCTGCCAAGAGGCTCCGGAGGTCAAAATCTGGGGATCGGTTTATATGGGAGGCTATATATTAATTATGAGATCCGAAATCATGGACGAGTAAATTTTTTGGCATGGGTTGTTTATGAGACAATTAACTAACACCGAGACGTAGTAAATTTCGAATTGGGATCGGAGATGAATTTTGCTGCATCCAAGAGGCTCCTACGAGTTCAAATCTGGGGATCGGTTTATATGGAGAGCTATATATAATTATGGAGCGATATGGACCAAATTTTTTGCATGCTTGGTTAGATACGTACTACTAACATATAGGTACGCATTTCAAACGGAATCGGATTATTTTAGCCGCCTCCGAAGACGGCTCCGAGATGGTCAAAGTCTGGGGATCGGTTTATATGGGAGCTATATATAATTTATGGACCGTATGGACCGAGTGTTGTTGCATGAGTTGTTTGAGAGACATAATACTAACACCGGGGGACGTACGTCAATTTAAATGCGGGTAGGATGAAGTTTGCGTGCCTCGCAAGAAGGCTCCGGAGGTCAAATGCTGGGTGGATCGGTTTTATATTGGGAGCTTATATATATTTATGGACCGATACTGGAACGCAATTTTTTTGCATGGTTGTTAGAGCCGGGTATTCTAACATCAGGTAACCAAATTTCAACCGGATCGGATGAATTTGCCCCTCCAAGAGGATGCCGGAGGTCAAAATCCTGGGGATCGGTTTATTATGGGGGCTATAATATAATTTATGTACCGATATGGACCATTTTGGGCATGGTTTGTTAGATGAGCCGTATTACTTAGAACCACGTTTACCGGAATTTCAAACAGGAATCGGATGAATTTTTGCTGCTGCCGAAGGCTGCTCGGCAGCCAAATTTGGGGATCGCGGTTTATTGGGGCTATAGTAAACCGTGGGCCGTATATGGCCATTTTCAATACATCGCGTACTCATCAATAACAACTACTTGTGGCCAAGTTTCAAGTCGATAGCTAGTTATTCGTTCGGAAAGTTAGCGCTGATTTCCCCAAGACGGAACGGACAGGCCGGACAGCGGACAGACGGACAGACGGATCAGACGGACGGACGGACGGACCATGCCTTAAGATCGACTCAGACAATTTAAGCCGACGCCCAGCAATATAGATATACTTTATGGGTCCTTAGGAAGCAATAGTTTCGATGTGTTACACAAACGGAGATGACAAAGTTAATAATAACCCCCATCCTATGGTGAGGGTATAAAAAAGCGCCGATTTTAAATTTACGTACTATAATTCAGTTTTGACAAAATTTTCTATAGAATATAAAAAACTTTGACAAAATTTTCTATAGAAAATAAAATGTTGACAAAAGTTTTCTATGGAAGTAAAATGTTGACAAAATTTTCGTATAGTCAATAAAATTTAGAACAAAATTTCTACACTTATAAAATAAAAATGTTGGCAAAATTTTCCTATAGAAATAAAATGTTGACAAGAATGTTCTATAAGAAATAAAATGTTGACACAAGATTATCTATAGAAAATTAAAATGTTGACAAAATTTTGCTACAGAAATAAATTTTTTACAAAATTTTCCTATAGAAATATAAATTTTGACGAAAAATTTTCTATGGAAATAACAATGTTGACATCACTTGCTATAGAAATAAACTTTTAACAAAACTTTCTATAGAAATGAATTTTGAAACAAAACATTTCTAGTAGTAAATAAATTTGACAATTTTATTACAGATGGTGGTTAGAGCCATATCACTAACGGAAATGTTACCAAATTTCAACCGCATCGGATGACTTTTGGCTGCCTCCAAGGAGGCCTGCCGGAGGTCAAATCTGGGGATCGTTTATATGGGGAGGCTTATATATAGTTAATGGACCGATATGGACCAATTTTTTTGATGCTTGTTAGAGATACCGTATACTAAACATCGGTAGGGTACCACAATTTCAAACGGATGCGGATTAACTTTTAGCCCCTCCAAGAGGCCTCCCGGAGGTCAAATCTGGGTGATCGGTTTTATAGTGGAGCTATATATAATTATGGACCGATTATGGACGCAGCTTTTTGGCATGGTTGTTTAGAAGGACGCTATATAGTTTCTTAACACACGTAACCAAAATTTTAAATCGGTAAGGATGAAGTTTGCCTCCATCCAAGAGAGGCTCCGGAGTCAAATCTGGGGATGCCGTTTATATGGGAGCTTATATATATTTATGGACGATATGGTACCAAATTTTTGCATGGTTTGTTAGAGGACCGTAGTTCGTAAATGCAGGGTACCAATATTTCAACCGGATCGGAATTGAATTATTTGCGCCCCTCAAGAGGATCGCGGAGGTCAAATCTTGGGGATCGGGTTTATAATGGGGCTATATATAATTATGGACCGAGTAATGGATCGCAATTTTTGGCATGGTTGTTAGAGAACGCGTATACTTTAGTACCACCGTACCAAATTTACAAACCCGGGATCGGATGATGAATTTTTGCTGCTCCGGAAGGCTCCGCAGCCAATGGGGAAGTCGGATGTTATATGCGGGGCTATACGTAAACGGTGGGCGATAATGGCCCATTTTCAATACCATCGACCTAACATCAATTAAAACTAGCTTTGTGGCAAGTTTTCAAGTCGATAGACTAGTTTCGTTCGGAAGTTAGCGGTGATTTCCAGCAGACGGACGGACAGACCGGACACGACGGACAGACGCGACGGAACGGACGGACAGGACTGCTTAGATCGACTCAAGAATTTAAGCCACGACCGCAGGAATATATATATCTTTATGGGGTCCTTAGAGGCAATATTTCGTTGTGTTAACAGAATCGGAATGAAAAGGTTATAATACTATATTGGTGGAGGGTATAAGAAAAAAAATTGTGTAGTTAAATAATAATAAACACAAATAATTTTCCAATAAAAATAAGCTAAATTTAGCATTACCAAAACTTAAATTTCAAATCATATTCAAGACATAATTTATTATATTTTCTTATACTATTAGTCGAGATGTCATAGATTCCCCTAAAACGAAAGCAAACATGGTTCGTGTAAATTCAGAATCTAATGCAGAATCCCATCATTTAACATCGGGAATTGTAGCACTTGAACCGATATGCTTGAGAGAGTATGTATTATCAAATCAATCTGAAATTCTATATATTTTTAAGGTAACCCGCTACGCGACTGTAATATTGTTTAAATATTCAGGGTAAGTTTAAAGGTAGACCGAGAGAAGGAAATACTGATCACCTCAATCACATGTTTAAAGAGGCAAGAATGTTATTTTTGGGTGGTGAGCAATGTAACATGGTTTTTCGCACCATGTATTTTCATTCGGAAATCATGTATCTGATTTCGGCAAGCATGTTAAGATGGTCACATAACTAAAGATAACATTTTGCTGCTTTTGAAAGCATGTTTGAGGTGATCCATTTCTTCTCTCGTGTATATGAATTTAGAAGATTCAAAACTGGCATTCGAATTTCAAGAATTTAGATCTTTGTGCTTTAGACTATAGTTTTTTCAGTCTAGAGCAAAACAATTTTTCGTACAATTCTCAAAAATTGTATAAAAGGACGACTGTATGGTAATGATTTGGCGCCAATGAAATTTTGTTTACTTTACTATTATTTAATTTTTGCTTTAATAATAAGGACGAATGGTAGCAAGAACTTTTTTCTTTTTAATTTCGGATGAAAATTGCATCATACAGATGTTGAAAAGGCGAATTAGGGGGGTAACATCAAAAGCATCTCCTAATGAATCTGTATTAAAACTCAGCACAAACGTTCTATAATTGACATGTGTAGGGTGAATATAACATAGATAGACATCATAAGATCGTTTTGAAATTTCATTCTGGTCAAGTAGAAATATACTGTGAACGCATAATTTCGAATATACCCACACCCAGAGACAACATTTTTGCTACAAAAGTGTTCCAAGTTCCCGTCCAAAAATAATATTTTGCTCATGAAGCATGTTTGTGGTGATCATATTCCTTCTCTGCGTACAATGAGGTGGCTATAAAAATATAAACAATAAATATTTTACTGGTTGTTAACTTTCTTAAAAGTTTCTGTCTTAAGTCTTTTGTTCCAGTCGATTGTCAAGTCATTGATCATGGTTTCAAAACAAGGCAAATGCACACAAGTAACCAATATTGTCAAAATTTCTTATCTATAATACAGAAACACTGATGGGAAATACTTTATAAACAAAACTTAAAAAATTATATTTAAAACCGGCATATGGATAAACATTACAACCACAGATGCACAACAAAATGCCTGTATAATTCCACCTCAGAGTGTATAACAGTTACCAATATCAAGTTTTTGCGGTTAAGCACGTGAGATGATATCCAACTAAACTGGCGAATGAGTAGATGATATGAAACGCAAGATTAAAGTTCCAGTTGGAATTGTTTGTTTACGAATGAGCGTAGAATGCCACAATAATAATAATGAGAAAAGAAATACAACAAAATATGGCTCTTTGAGTGGTATTCTCCAAAGAGTTTTACACTAAGAGACTTAACATGAAGAGCGTAAAATATCGTTCTCAAATTTGTTGATGGGTTGCTCACCTTCACCCATACAAATGTGATGGTGTATAATTCATCGGCAATTTGTGCATTTGGTCAAGTTCAAGCGTGGTGAAATTAGCTGTGTTGTTAGCATGGCTGGCAGGCGTTTGATGTTACCAATTGTGTGTTTGATTTTATGTATGTGGTTATAGTTTACAGAATTCTGTAGAAGTTGTGTGGAACAATTGCTCTACTACTATGGTTTGACGGAGAGGATTATTGAGACTTTTACACTAGAGCAAGTTTGTTGTAGTCTACGTAAGTGCGCTATTTTAATGCTATTGACTAGTTTTCGGCCACTAATTCGCATTCCAAATTCGGCTGGCCCCTGTCTTCTCTGAGCCGTCATTAATGAATGTAGGAGGTTTGTTTATGTGTGGTAAATTATATGCACTCTGCCTTTAGTCTTTCGTCAACGTTCGTGTGAAATGCAATTAAATGTAGAGTGCGTTTTGTTGTTGTCGAGTTAGCAGAGTGTTCGTTTACAATTAATGAAAAGTTTCATGTAAAAAGCATAAATGCACCGAGCCATTAATTTATTGAATACAATTCAATTATCTGCCCCCGCAATTACAGTGGTGTTTTGTTTAGCATTTTTGCTCTCTCACTCTTAATCTCTTGCGAATAATTGTAGTGTACCCAATTTAAATATTTCTCTTATCAAACGATGATATTAATCCATCGTTGTCGATCGTATTAAATGGGTTCTCTTAGTTAGATCGGCGTTTGAATAACATTATGAAGTCCCAAAGGTGTTTAAAGTTGGCTTTGTGTTCTTTTGCTTTCGACAATTTGACGTTTTTCGACCAGCGTATACTTACGTCAGTCAGTCGCAGCTGTACGGCGTCGAACCATATCAACTCTTATGCGAAAAGGCAAAATAAAATAGAAGGAAGAAAGAAGAAGGAATACGAAAAATTGTCGTAGTGAGACATTTCACGTAACATCGACGACTTAGACGTCATCATCATCACCATTTCAATCATTATGAACTTCGTTGGTACTTTAATTCCCGCCTGTATCCAAGTGTGTGAATGCCTTTCATCCATAGATGTTGTGGGTAAGGTACGATTTTCTTTCCATTCGTAGTCTTTGGGTCTTTTCTATGGGATTTTGAAGGGGAATTTCATTTGAA
>PGFW01003204.1:10023-20510 GCA_003123925.1 Haematobia irritans
ACGGATTTTTTCGGTGACAACAATAATAATAGCAACATTAATATTTACATATAATAAGTTTGTGAGAAAAAATATTTTTTAACATTTTTGTTATTTCAAACGAAAAGTGGCCAAATTGCATTGCTTTTGAAAATGAAGTATTCTGGTCCCATAAAATTAATTATAGGGAAGCTCAACATTTTCCTATTCCCTTTTTTATAAAACAATTCACTAATATAAAGCCTTTCATAGGCCAGTGTAGTCGGCAGAAATAAAGCAAAAACTGTTTTATAATCATATTTCTTTCCGGTATCATATTTCAACCAACAAAGATTACTCTGTTGACTGTATGTCTATAAATAGACTTCATATTATTTATATTTAAGTACAAGAAAATTATGTTTAGTCATTGAAAAACATATAAATAAATATTTTATTTTTATTTAAACAATTTTAAAAATATAAAATATTCGTTATATCAACTTTTATATTTAGGATAAATAGGAATACAAAAACAAACATTATTCACTATAGATCGAAGAAATATGAAAATCTTATACTAATAACTAGAAAAAGGAAAACCCATCAAACCACAATGCAAATATGGTTATCATAATGAATTTCCTTAGCACTCGTTGTTTTACATCAATAGGCAATAAAATTAAAACATAATAATAGTAATAAATAGATAAATATTAGTGTAATACACAGGAAGCAATAAGGAAATATAATGTTGAAATATTTTGGTTAGTTTCGCAAAAACAAGTTTAGTTGTTAAAGGTTCATAAGAGGTCTAGGCAAACATGAATGAATTAGAATGGTAGAGCAAAGTATATATGTTAATTTATCCTATATATGCTATGGCATTCAATGGGCTTTGAGCTGATTGTTTTTATAGGTCGAGTAGAACAGGTTTGTCTCCTTGGCACATTTCAGCATAGAACGCATCAATTTTATAAAATCCAGTATTTTGGGTTTTTCCAAACCTCTTTGGACACGATTCTTCATAACCGATATGAATTCACGATTACTCAATTGATTGTCATCTGAAAATAAAAAAAAGATTAGGTTTTCAATTTGATTTGGTTTATGATTAAAAAACATAAATTAGCATAAATAAAATAATATATATATAAATAAATAAAATATATAAAAGTCATGGGGTTCTCAGTGGTGAATTATCCCATCTCAGTAATGATAAACATTTCAATGTGGACAAAAATTAAAATTTTTATTCTCCATCAAAAGTATTCGATTTTAGCCCATAAGAAAAGGCTAAAATTGAATACTTTTGATGGAGAATAAAACTTTTAATTTTTGTTTAACTGAATAATCGGATTTTTGATATGAACTAGAAGGAAGCCATCATGGTGCAATGGTTAGCATGTCCGCCCTGCATACACAGGGTCGTGGGTTCCAGCCCAGTTTCGACCGAACACCAAAAAGTTTTTTTCAGATTTTCCCCTCTCAGTAATGCTGGTGACATTTCTGAGTGTTTCAAAGCTTCTCTAAGTGGAGCGCCGTTCGGACTCGGCTATAAAAAGTAGGCCCCTTGTCATTGAGCTAAACATAGAATCGTGCAGCACTTAGTGATAAGAGAGAAGTTCACCACTGTGGTAGGTATCACAATAGACTGAATAGTCAAAGTAAGCCTGAAATATCGGGCTGCCACTATACCTACACCAAAAAATATTACCAAAATATAAAATAAACAGTATATACAGCACTAAGTTCGGCCGGGCCGAATCTTAAATACCCACCACCATGAACCAAATATTAGGGTTTCCTTTGAAATTTCAGGAGGGCTTGAGGACTTGAGGACACTTTCCGAAGATAAATTTAAAGATTTCACCTATGAGGTCTATATCAGATTCTGGATTTTATAAACATTTTTGTTTGAGTTTTAGAGGAATCTGGAAATTTTACATTGAATTTCAAGCAATTTTCATGATCAGTGCGCCTTCTACACCCTCAAGAAGTGCAGTCGGTCTAAATACCAGAATATTTACAATTTTAGGCAAATCAGATAAAAACTACGGTTTTTAGAAACCCAAGGATTTAAATCGGGAGATCGTTCTTATGGGGGCTATACTAAAATATGGACCGATACTCACCGTTTTCGGCACACCTCTTTATGACCCGAAAATACCTCTAGATTTCCAATTTCAGGCAAATAGGATAAAAACTTCGGATTCTAGAACCCCAAGAAGTAAAATCGGTCAAAATATGGACCGATACTCACCATTTTCAGCACACCTCTTTATGGTCCTAAAATACCTCCAGATTTCCAATTTCAGACAAATTGGATAAAAAATACGGTTTCTATAAGCCCAAGACCCCAAATCGGGAGATCGGTCTATATGGGGGCCATACCAAAATATGGACCGATACTGACAATTTTTGGCACACGTATTTGTGGTCCTACAATACCTCTAGATTTCCAATTTCAGGTAAATTGAATAAAAACTGCGGTTTCTATAAGCCCAAGAAGTAAAATCGGGAGATCGGTCTATATGGGGGCTATACCAAAACATGGACCGATACTCAGCATTTTTGGCACACCTCTTTATGGTCATAAAATACCTCTAGATTTCAAATTTCAGGCAAATTGGATAAAAACTACAATTTCTATAAGCCCAAGATCCCAAATCGGGAGGTCGTTTTATATGGGGACCATACCAAAACATGGACCGATACTCACAAATTTTGGCACACATATTTGTGGTACTACAATACCTCTAGATTTCCAATTTCAGGTAAATTGAATAAAAACTGCGGTTTCTATAAGCCCAAGAAGTAAAATCGGGAGATCGGTCTATATGGGGGCTATACCAAAACATGGACCGATACTCACCATTTTTGGCACACCTCTTTATGGTATAAAAATACTCTAGATTTCAAATTTCAGGCAAATTGGATAAAAACTACGATTTCTATAAGCCCAAGACCCCAAATCGGGAGGTCGGTTTATATGGGGACTATATCAAAACCTGGACCGATATAGCCCATCTTCGAACTTGACCTGCCTGCAGACAAAAGATGAATTTGTGCAAAATTTCAGCACGATTGCTTCATTATTGAAGACTGTAGCGTGATTACAACAGACAGACAGACAGACAGACAGACAGACAGACGGACATCGTTACATCGTCTTAGAATTTCTCCCTGATCAAGAATATATATACTTTATATAGTCGGAAATCGATATTTCGATGTGTTACAAACGGAATGACAAACTTATTATACCCCGTCACCATTCTATGGTGGTGGGTATTAAAAAAGAAAAAAAGTAATTGATACACTTTTTAATCAAGATAGAAGCATTAAGTTAATTAATCAATGATTGAATATTTTTAATTTTTTAATTAAAAGTTGATAAAATTAACTTTTTAATCAAACTCGGAAGACTACGTCATATAAAAAAACGTGATGGGACATTTTTAAATAAAATTTATTTCAAGAAGCAATTTTTTAATCAAAACTAAAAACACAAATTGAAATAGTTACGATTTTTAATTCAAAAAATGAACTCAGTTTTGCAATCAATCTATTAAATTTTTAATTGAATCAATTAAAACTTAATTGAAATTTTCAAATCAACTAATTTGCCAATATATATAACATTTAAAACTTTCATCTGTCATCCAGGTTTTTGTTGTTTTTTCTTGATATTTTTCCTTAAAAACTACAAACTATTTTACATACAAATATCGCAAATGATTTGGGTCATTTGGATCATTCATAAAATATATATAATATTTGTTTTTAACATTTATAAACATTTAGTATAAGATAAAAATACTTTTGTCTCTCTTTGCACAACATCAACATTAAATGTTTTAATAAAGTTGTCATCTTTTTTACTTTTTTTTTTGTTTTATAGTAGTAGTAAATCAAGAACTACAAAAATATATTTATATGAGTTTATGTGGATGATAGAATAAAGGGTGGGGCGGAAATAGCAAAAAATTGAACAATATGATCTTAATAAACAAGGAATTTATTTTCTGGGGGTAAACCTTAATAATCTTAGTTATGCGTATATCTCTATAATGTTGGCGAATGAATAAAAACAATTATTTTTTTATAAAAAATATATTCATATCACCAACTTTTCAACATTGTTGAAGTAAAATAGTTTTTTGTTTGTATTTATTTTAACATAATATTGTTTTATTTTAGTTTATTTACATATATCTAAATAAGGAAACTTTTTTTTCTTTTTTCAATATTCTATACATCATAGTATTCTTTGAATTTGTTTCAAAATTGCATGAGAAACTTAAAAATTATTTGTAAGGATTATAATTCCATTCCTCAAAATGATAAAAACTAAACGAATAGAGATAAAAATTTATAATTCTTATTCAAAATATTTATAGGAATTTCATTCATTTTCTTTTAATTTTAATAAATATTAAACTTACTTATTAATATTTTTACATTCAGAAAAACTTATGGAAACAACCGCAAAATGTAGTGGTTGCTGCATAAATAACACAAAATAATTGTAATTATCCACATCATCATCAATATTAAATTATTTTTATCTCCATTTGAATGTTTCCTGCATTTATATGTAAAAGCAAGTAAAACAAATAAAAATTTGTAAAACAGTTGGTTTTAATTTTCCTTTATGTATTAAAAAAACAATTATGAATTCAAATTAATAATAAGAATTATAATTTATATATAGTAATACATAAGTATAGATAAATTCTAATTTTTCTTTTTTATTTTATTTTTTTTAATATCTGTATATCCATATACGAAGGGAATGTACCATTTTCTGTAATGGAATTCCCACAAAAATATTTTTGTTTTGTTTTTTGTTTTAATCATAATTTAGTTTTCACAACAACATATAATAAAAAATAACATAAATAAATTTTTGTATAATTTATGAAATGTTGTTAATACCATTTGTGTTTTATTTCTTTGTTTCAAAATGATCTACAAAGGAGATTAAAAAGAGCAAAGCAATAATGTACGTAGATAAAGCGAATGGTATTTTGGGTATTCCAATGTAAGATAACGTGTCGACTAACTGAATAGGAGAAAAGAAACCGCCTAAAATGGAAAAACTAAGTAAGAACTTACAATATGTTTTTTTTTATTTAAAGAAAATAAAATAAATAATAAAAATGATAGTATGTTACAAACTTTAAAACGCAAAACCAAAAATTATGAGACAATCAAATAAGATTATGAGTGGGAAGATGGGGGAACTTTTTCTGATCTCAATAGATAAAAAATTATCTAATGGCGGAGGACGAGTGACATGCCAAACATTTTACACTCAAAAAATAGTGAGCCGACGTATTGAAGAGAAAATTAGTTTAATTTTAAAAAAATTTTAACTAAACTGTATTGCAATATGGCGATATCACAATAATTAAGTAATATTTTCTCACAAATCTATAGAAAATTTAGTTAGTTTAATATAATTATTTCTCGTGTTGAATAGACTTAAATTAGAAGTTTCCAAGAACTTACAATCATTCTTTTATAAAACATAACGACGTTGATAAATGGCCGCATTTGAGATATGTCTGAAGCTAGTTTTTGTGGGAAATGTCATTATTCTAGTAAATCTTAAATTCATTGCAAATGGTAAACTTCTCACAAACAAAGAACGCCTATTCCGATTCTAGCTTTAAGCGAAAAATGATAAGAGATTTCCTCAAAGGTGTATCAACCTACTAACACGGCTTTGATCGACCTGGATATATAGTTGGTTTCGAATGATATAACTCTGATATCTGATGATTACTATTAATTATGCTAATGAATTGTCTTACAAATAATTCTCAATATTATTATTTTGTCATTACCAGCAAAGCCTTGACAAATTCACGAAAGTTAACAACACAACCCAGCCCCCTGTTAACTTTGGCCAACAATACTTCGTATTTGTTGAGTAAGACAGGGTAGTCTATAAACATATTCCATCACAAAGAGAGAATAGAAAAAACAACAGAAATCAAACAAAACAATAAATTACCCGTACAGTATAACCAACTCTCTCTCTCTCGGTCGCTCTCTTCCTTATTTTTTACATTAGAGTGTTTCCCTTATAATTTTTTTTTATTTTTCCTTCATGATAAGAACCTGACTTATTTAATTTGTTGTTATTAATAGAACAAGTTAATAGTATTTTAGCAATAGCTTAAGTAAAAAAAAAGTTTTAAGAAAATACATGTTATTATGATAGTAATGCATTTGTAAATTTTTTGGAAGTTATTAGAAAAACAATTTTTTTCCAAAGTATATATGGCACGTTCTTGGGATTTCTGGCTACACTAAGAAAATGCAGAGAAGTATCAATGAACAGCACTCTTTGATTTATGGCAAAATCTGAATCGCCATAGATAACGTATATAGCATTTTCTGATTCTTCTGATTGCCTTTTTAAATGCATACTTGTGACCAGTCAAGTTTTCTATTCGAACAGGTGTAGGTGATTTCTTTGAACTAAAAATCTAATTGCTGTATATCATTTCAATACTGATTAGAAACAATATGCCAATGAATTAGCTATAAATGGATAAAAATACAGCAAACACTCACTTAGCCTGAAACAAATAATTTTAAGAAAATAATCTGCAAATTCATCGTAAATATTGAGTCATTCGCTTTCTATTATTGTGCACATACACACACGCACACACATAGTAATTTATTAAGAAATCGTTTTAGAAGCCGTTTTTTTTTAAATAGCCGATGGTGCGTATACATAATATTTATTTCATTATGTATACGCACACGTATACTACGAATCCACTATAATTACCATTACGTATTCGCTCCACTATACGAATTTCCAAATATTAATTGATATGAAATTAAACCACTAGCTTAGTTAGTCACTCATACAGGGTAAACATGGTCTGTGGTTTGGTAGACTGAAATAAGTGCATTGTTTTAGGGAGCAATGATCTGCAATTATTGTCGGAGTAATGAACTCAACTTTAATAGCATCGTCATTCATTCCAAACTGATACTAATTTATTTATATATTTGCAATTACTTCAGTAGATAAAAAAAAAACTTATTTTTTCTCTCTTTATTATCGTTTTAGCTTTAACCCCTGGTCATTCGGTGAAAAATCAAGAATACAAAAATCGTTTGACTGAATTTGGACGTCAAAATTCTGCCTTGGCACCTACGGCTGAATTAATACAATTGCATCAACAGCAGCAGCAGCAACAACAACAGCAATACCACCACCAGCAACACAACATCAACTTTTATTAACCGCTGCCGCAAATATGCCCGAAGTCCTACAGACAGCCAATAATCTTACAAACGGCTCTACAAAATTATCACAATAAACTCCAGTGCATCACTGGTGACACCAGCCACAGCGGCGGCCATGGCTAATGAATACAGCGGTACCAGGCGTCCACCATGTCACACGTGACACTCTCCATGAACGGTAGTTCTAGATGAGCCGAGCAATATGGTAGGTTTGACACGTTCTGAGACTCTTGCGAAGAGATTATTAACCCTTTCCTCGGTTTTGTTTTTTTGTTATCTTCCAAGTAACAGCGAGCCTGGTCGTATGTAGCTAGAGATCGGCCGACCGTGTACTCGGCTCAATCCATTTCTATTCTTCTATTTAGTATTTGTTCCGATATGCTCTAATCTATTGGTATTATATTTTAAATATTTGAACTATTGATATGGTGACTTCTTCGGCTATTTTTTGATTCTCAAGTGCAACAGGTTAATTTTGCTTTGCGAAGGAATTGTTTCTCTTGTGCATTTTATCTGTTCAATTTTTACAGGATTGTGTAATTTCACTTTTCTCAGATTGTATAGAATAATGTATTACTATGCTATTGGGGATTATTGATCGTTCTATATTTTGTCTACATTGAGGCAGTTCTTTTCATAATGCGTCAGTTCGCTGAGAAGAGACCGCTATATACAGATATGGTATTGGATGGTCAGAAGAGATGGTTGGATTTCTGACCAACGGAGAAGTCAATGTATTTGAAAGCCCAAGTTTTGATGCATTAAAGGTTTATTCTATAATTTAATATCTTTTCTGGCGAAAACTCCTATTTTGTAGTGTGTGAGTCAATTTTAATATTAGGCCCTTCTTCTACTCTCACCTAGTGAATTCAGGTCTTTTGATTACTTTCGTTTTAACTTAAAATAATTATCTTATATTATATTTTTCTCTATTCTTCTCTGCAAACTATTATTTTCCACTTCTTGGCAATGTACGCAAGGTGTGTGGCAATGTCTCTGATATGATGGTTTCTCGGCAATGGGCCCCACCAAAAAGTCCCCTCTTGATTATTCTTTTTTTTCTCTCATTTTTTTTTTGTTCCTTATAATTATTTATCATATATTATCCTACTTATTATCTTTCCTTAAGTTTTTATTTATAATTATATTCTATTCTCTAAAATTATTTTTCTGTTTTTTGGTTCTGTTGTTTGTTGTTCCTCTGAGTCTTGCTATTCTTTTTTCTTTCTATTTCTACATGTCATTCTTGCTCTTAATCTAGGTGTGTTCTCATATCTATATCATTGTGTTCTTAATGCTATGTCACTTGGTCTATAATTTTTTTTTGTTTTTATTCTCAACCGTTTCATCTTTCATTATTCTCTATTTTGTTGTTTCTTTCTTTCTCATTCTCTTGCATTCTGATGCTATCTCTTTTTTTTTCATATTCTGGTCTATGTTGCTCTTTTCTGTTCTTATATCTAATATGAATCTATGTCTATATCTGTCTCTCTAATCATTTCCTTCTCTTTTTTTTTTATTCCTTTTTATTCTATTTTTTCCTATTCATTCTTATCTTAGTCATTTTTCAATTTTTGCTTGTCTGTATTTTTTTTGTTCTTGCTGCATCTATTCATCATATCTTTTTTTATTATTCTGTTTTGCTCTGTCTCTCTTTTCTTACATTTTTTTTTTTTTTTTTTTGTTCTATAAGCTCCTATTATGTCTTTATATCAATAATTCTATAGATCTAGTAAATTATCTCTATTTTGTATCTTATCAAGTTGTTTTGGCTTTATATTAGGGTGCTGTTGACTTTTGTAGTTTTAATATCTCGCAAGTGGTGCTGCTGCTGCAGTGGCTGTAATGGCTGGCGATTTACTCTTATTCTCACGAAGTTCTATGCTTATCTTTTTCTTGTAGTGCAAGTTCCTTTTCTCTATTTTTCTGGTAACTTTTGGGCGGCGGCCCTCTAGTGTGGGATGCCTTTTCAACGAACAGGTTTAGTCCCCTATACATGTTAGTTTCACAAATATATCTTCTCAAGGTATAGTAAGCCTATTAGCTATTGCTCGGTTTATGGAAGGTCCCATTGTAAGTTCCAGGCAGTTCCTCGTTCTGTGAGCTCGGTCGTCGCCAAGGGGCACAGCCAGTGGTCTTGAAGTCTTCTGGCGAGCAAGCACAACCCACAGCCCTATGAGGCATATGCTTTCTCGACCACAATCCATCATCACGGCTATCTTCGTCCATCGTCTCTGCGGCCTCCTCCTCGGGGCCGTGTCGCGGTGACGATGACCATGAGGCTGGGACAACGAAATGGCCCGAAGAGTCCAGCTGATAATAATCTCGCCCAGTACCACCACCAGTCCCCGATAGTAAATGGACTCTAGATAATTGCTTGCCCCCTAAAAGTTAAGACTCACAAATCATCATTTGGCATAAGGATGCAGCGGCCAAGCAAAGCAAATTTTTAGTAATTGGCCCTGCAACACATCAAACAGAGGCCATAGCAATAGGAGCCTCCCACCAGCATGGCCGAATAACTCGGTGAGAATAATTCCGACGTGATGAAAAGAGAGTTGCGGGAATCTCAATACCCATGTGCCCTGAAGGACACCGGAACAAATTTGCAAGCGGCAAGGGGGGCGGGGGTGACGTTTTGGTACGGGCAAAGAAAGCTGCACAGCGAATGTGTGGTAACAGTGACCCCTTCGGAAAGAGAGCATATATTGAAATCGAAATTGGCCCGTTTGAATCGGAATTGGCTACCATTAAGAATGATTTGTATGCCGATCAAAATGCTGTACATAAAGAGACTCGGAGAGATTCAGAAGAGAGAGAGAAGAAAGTTCTTTACTGTTAACATTTTTACGGAGCGGAGATTTTTACAGCCAAACTTAAGGGTGGTGAATTTCCACATTGGAAATCTTTATTCACCTCTTCGCCACAATTTCTTTTTATTTCAAGGAGAGAGAGGATAGACAATAATAGACATGTTATGCTAAAGCTAGGCAATAACATGGCAAACAGTAGTAGCACAGATTGTTAAGAGAATGCAAGATTGTGGAAACTTAATTTTTTTTCCTATTCTGTTGTTATAAAGCTTACGAAAAAAGCATTGTTAAATTTTTCAACAAAAGGAGCAGAATTTTTATTATAAAACAAAAAAAAACAAATGGAGTAGGCTTTGCGATTTCCAATATCAAAGCCTACACCAGATCTCAATGTTTACTAAGAGAAAGAGAGTGATTAACTTGTAACTTGATTTT